>PVJX010049740.1:0-10945 GCA_004027295.1 Dolichotis patagonum
TAAAACAAAACAAAACCAAGGAAAACAGAATAGAACAAAGCAGATCAGAACAAAACAACACAAGCAACACATGATTTCAAAACAAGACAACAGGAAATCAACAGTGGCTACCATAATGTCTCTTGTTCTCTTCAATATAGTTGTCCATATCTTCACACACAATGAATTGAAACAAAATTAAATAGTACAAAACCAATCAAAACAAAAGAATGAATGCATTACAGGCCTTCAAAACCAGATGTAGGAAAATCAACAATTGTAATGTCCCTTGTTCTCTTCAAAATAGTTGTCTGTACTTTCACCCATTTTGAAATTAAATAATAGAAAACAGATTAAAACCAATCAAAGCAAAGAATGAAAGCGTTACCGGACTTTGCCACAAAATGATAGGAAATCTGCAGTGGCTACTTTAATGTCTCCTATTTTTCAAAATAATTGTCCTTACCATCACTCATAATAAAATCAATTCTTATAAACACTTTAGAAAAAGTTCTACTCATGTATAAGCTTATACATGTACATCTATCCTTTCTATAATACAGAGAAAAACAAAGCATAACAAATGATGAGAAAAACAAGAAACAAGAGACAAATACATAAGAATAACAAAGAACCCCAAACAATAACAATATAGGCTTTAATACAAGGTGGTAGGAACATAACTAACATTGTTATTTTACACAGTTATCTTCAGAAGAGTTCCTCAGATATAAACATGCAAAATTGATCTAATGCTATGAATTTTAGTTGGTTTGTTCCAAGAACTAATAGAATTAGCAGCACATCTTAGCTATCTTAAATGTGTATACACAAATTTATATCTTTTTCTTTTCCTTTCCTTCTTTTCTCCTTTTCCCTGAGTTGTTTGTTCCCCTTTCAGCAGCTTCTTACCCTTTCCCTATATTTATTGAAGATTTTCTCTCTAATGCACGCTTGCAGTTTCTTACACAAAGGAGATGACATGGTATTTATACGTGGGAGTTTGATTTATTTCACTTATTAAGTATGGTCTCAAGTTGCTTCCATTTACCTATAAAAGCCTCAGTGTGATGCTTCTTTAGAGCTGAGTAGTACTCCACTGTATAAAAATACCACATCTTTTTTTATCCATTCCTCAACTGATGGGCTTTGAGGATGTTTCCGAGATTTAGCTATTACAAATTGTGCTGCTATAAACATAGTTGCACATATATCACTGTGCTATGATGTTTTCAGTTCTTCTGGCAACATGCCTAGAAGTAGAATAGTTGGGTCAAATGGGACTGCCAGTCCCAGGTTTTGAGGAACCTCCGGACTGACCTCCACAGTGGATGCACCAGTCTACACTCCCACCTACAGTGCAGAAGAGTTCCTTTTTCCCCACAGCCTCTTCAGCATTTGTTGTTGGTAGTTTTTTTGATCCTGGCCATTCTTTCTGGAGTGAGACAGAATCTCAGTGTGGTTTTAATTTGCATTTCTCTAATGACCAATGATGCTGAACATCTTTTCATGTATTTATTTGCCATTGATGTTTCTTCAGCTGAGAAGTATGTATTCATCTCAGATGCCCATTTTTGGATTGGGCTTTTCAATTTCAGGGACCTGATTGTTTTTAACTCTTTATATGTTCTAGATAAGAGTCCTTTGTCTGAGGCACAGCTGACTAAGATTTTTTCCCAATTTGTTCTCTTCACTATGTTGCAAACTTCTTTTCACTATGTTGCAGATTTCTTTTGACATGCAAAATCTCTTTAGTAAGATGAGATCCCAGTTGTTGATTCTTGGAAATACTTTTCCTGTGCAGTGTGAATTTTGTTCATGAATTCTCTGCCAACCCTTATGTCTTCAAGATTTCTGCCTACTTTGTCTTCCAGCAGATTTAGTATTTCTGTTTTAATAGTTAGATCTTTGATCTATTTTGACTTTAGTTGAGTGCATGGTGATAGACATGAGTTTAGTTTTAATTTTCGGTATATGGCAAGCCAGGTTTTCCAGCAGCACTTATTAAATGGACTGTCTTTCTTCTAGTGAACGTATTTGGCCTCTTTGTCAAAGATAAGGTGGTTGAGTGTTTATAGTTGTGGTTGTATCTTCTAATCTATTCCATTGATCTTCAGGTCAAACAGGCCTGACTCTTGGACACTTGGGCTGGCCATGCCATCCTGACCATGTCATCCGGGCTGGCCTGACCTTCAGACAACAACAGGAGGACAGGGGCTCTTCTGTCTGTAGAGATTCACTTTACCACCTGTTATCTAACAACTGTTATCTAACAGCAGTGGGATGACTCAGGCTCAGTCCGCCTGGGGATGGAACCAAGGCCTAATGCACCCTAGGCAGGTGCTTTGCCACTGAGCTGCACCCTCTCATCTGCTTGGAATGTTTTCATAGCAAGGTTGTGACATGGCTCAGAAGGATACTCAGCCTTCTACAAGCCAAAAGCTTCCTTCATCCTCTGATGATGTCTCATGTGGCTTTATTCTGTTCACTCCAGATGGCCCGGATGCCCCCATCATATTGCCCCCAGTGTCACATTTCCTTCCAGGAACAAACCTCAGCCTCTCCTGGCACACAGCCTCTAACCCACCTGCACAGTATGCCTGGCTTGTCAATGGGAGCCCCCTGCAATTCATGCAGGACCTCTCTATCCCTAACACCTCTGCAAATGCTAGTGTATCTTACACCTGCCTCATCTCTAAACCTGCCACTGGCCTCAGTAGGAGCACAGTCAAGGATATTACAGTCACTGGTAAGTGGATCCTGGAGTGATAGCATTAAGCTCTAAGGTAGTGTTTTGGTTACCTGGAAATAGTGGGAAAGAGGTCACTTCCCAGCTTGTGTCTGCAGATACAAGCAAATCTCCATCTTCCCTGGGCATTCTGTCCCAACCTGGAGACTCTCCTCCCCTTGCTTCCCTGATTTCTTATGGCTGAGCTGGAGTTCAGTGTGGAACAGAGATAGTTCTCCTCTTCCCAGAAAGCTTCACCAAGTGGGCAGAGATTCACAAACACTAGGATGGGGAAATCTTTTTTTGTTTTTTTTTTTTTGAAGGTAGTAGAAATACAGCAGAACAAGACAGAACACAGCCAACTGAGACAGTGCAATGAATTGGGTACAGAACTTCACAGCAGGTTACCGGGATAACAGTAATGGGTTCCATAGTATATCTCATTATCATCACAATAGTTGTCTTTTCAGTTAAGTATAGAAAAATCAAACCAAAGACAGAACATTATAAAATCAATCAAAAGAGAATATTGAATAGAGTAAAGCAATTAACCATAATGAAAACCAAACTTAAAACAACACTTGCTTTCAAAGAGAAGATAGAAGAGACCCCCCATATTTGCTATGTTGCATATAGTCATCCTGCCAAGAGATGCTCAGACCTCTGTCCCCAGTTGCTAACAGAGTTGGGGTGGGTTTGGGATGTTTGATTCCAAGCCCGCGCGCAGGTAGGCTCAAGAGACACTACTGGGTCTCCTCCTGGCTCACGCCAGAGGAAGGCGCTTACCAAGAGGTGGACGAATTGCTTCTTTGTGCAGGCTCCTGGGTTCCATCATGGCCATGGCTGGATCTTGGGGGCATCTTTCAGGTCAAGTAGCTTTTTCAGTCAGTACGTGATTCCTTCTATCATCTCTGTTTTCTTTTACCTCCTTTGTGAGCTACAAGGAATGCACAGGGCTTTGAAGCACCTTTGCACTGTTTTTCTCCAAATCAGAAGTAGCAATCTGTCTTGGACAGGGCACAGCAGCTCAGAGCTCTGCTCCAGCTCTGCTCCACTCTCACCCAGGGACTGGCTCTATCCTTATTCTATCTGGGTAAGGAAAAGAGAGGTGGAAAAGTTTTGGGTGATCTGTCCTGAATCTGCTAAATCATGTCCCCAGTGCAATCTGAGCTTCCCAGCATGCAATGAAATGAAAAAGTGCATCTCAGGGCAGTTGCCTCTGACTTGTGTCCTAGCTTTGACGTCCTAGCTGTCTGAGGCTGAGAATGCAACTGCAGTGAGGCACCGTGGAGAGCAGTGCTTCCCTGCTTTCATCAGCCTTTCGTGAACACCAGGACATTTATGTCTGCAGATTTCCTTCACTGTGGTATTTAATCCACAGGTCAGGAAGTCAAAGCCCTTTTCAAACTGAGATGTTCTTCAGGGTACAGGTGGCTCAGCTTTGACTGTCACAGAAAGCACTGGCTAAACACTGTGCAAAAGTCAGTGGATGCTTAGCATGGTAGCTCACGCCTGTAACCCCAGCACTTGGGAGGCTGAGGCACAAGGATTGTTGCAAGTAGGAGACCAGCCTGGGTTGCAAAATGAGCTCAAGGCCAGGCTGAACTGCATCGTGAGACCTTGTCTCAAAGAAAGAAAAAGTCAATGGGTGTCTATTGTGGCTTTCCTGATGATAACCCACCCTACCTAGGCCAGGATAATCTTTTATCTTGCTGTTTCCTCTTTTACTCTGTCCATGCTTGCTCTGCAGAGACGGTCCCCTCCCACCCTTCCCTTCTCACCTTTCACTTTGACTTTCTCAAATCAAAAGAAAAATTGGTCATTGAAAAAAATATTCGACCTTTCAATGAGATTCCTGGACAGGTGGGCTAATAACAGGTTCCTAATGTGGATCCTTCAGAGAGGTCTAGGGAAGCTGATGGGCCTCCCCAGGTGCACTGGGCTCAGAGGGAGGGATAGCCTGCTCCTTCCTGTTCCCTGAGCCAAGGCATGCAACCTCTGTGCAGGGTCAGGGCTGTCCTCCAAGTCACCGTACAGAGCTCATGGTGGCCCAGAGACTTGGTTGAACATCTCAGGAAGAGCACAGCTAGGCCCCAGGCCCAGGCTCAGCCAATTTCCTCCTCTGTCCACAGCACCTGTGTCGGCACCCTCCGTCCACGCCAGCAACAGCACTGTCACAGAAAATGATACTGTGATCCTGACCTGCCTCTCAGATGCCATTGAAATCAAGACCCAATGGTTATTTGAAAACAAGAAGCTGAAACTCACAGAGAGGATGAAGCTGAAAATAGATGACACAACACTCACCATCGACCCCATCAAGATTGAGGATGCTGGGGAGTATCAGTGTGAGATCGCCAACTATGCCAGTTCCAAAAGGAGCAGACCCCTCAGGCTGAGTGTTTCCCGTGAGTAACTTCTCCTCTGCTACCTCTTCTGGGGAGAATTTCTCTCCCAGTCATGTGCAAAAGGGATAAAAGTCACAGGGAATATATCAATTGAGAAACAAATGTAGTAAAGAGACTTGCAAAGTGGTTAAGAGCTTTGGGTCTGACTACACAGTCAACCTCCGTCTTCACAGAGAGTTTGTTCCAGGAGCCCCACAGATACCAGTATCTGTGGATACTCTAATGCCTTATGTTAAAGTGGGACAGCATTTACCTGTGACTGTGCAAATTCTCCCACATATCTTTGTTTATTTGTTTGTTGGCAGTACCAGGGGTTAAAACGAGAGCCTTCCTACTGACTACATCCTTACTGCCCCCCTTTTTTCCCCTTTGGTACCAGGGATCGAACTCACAATCTCATGCCTGCCAGACAGACACTGAGCTGCTGAGCTGTACTCTGACTTATTTCTTTTTCTTTTATTTTGAGACAGTCTTATTAGATTATCAAGTTGCCAAGACTGTGCTCAAACTTGTGCTTCTCCTGCCTCATCCTCACAGGGTGCCAGGTCTACTGACATGAGCCACCACACTCAGTTCTCCCATGTACTTTAAATCATCGCTAGATTATTTCCAATACCCAATACAATGGAAATAATTCTTGTGCTGCATTGTTTAAAGAATAATGAAGAGAAAAATGTACATTTTCCATGTGGACCCATTTTTTTCTGAAGAGTTTCAAACCTCAATAGTTGCTTAAATCCATGGATGGCCACCATACTGAGTTTTTTTCCTGAGTTTGGCATTTATTGTCACCTTGCACAAGATTTTTTAAATCTATTTTTCTGTCAATGTTTCTTTGCTATGTGGTAAAATACACACAAGACTTACTATTTTAACCATTTGAAATGCACAGTTCCTTGACATTCAGTATATTCATGTTGTTATGTAACATTGCCACAATCCATTTCCAGAACTTTTTCATCTTACCACATTAATGCTCTATACTCAGTATGAAATAACTCCCCATTCCACCACTGCCCCAGCCTCTGGTAACCCCCTTCTTTCTGTCTCTATGTATTTGTCATCCAAACCTCTCACATAAGAGGGATTACACAATGTTTTTTCTTTTGTGTTTGGTTTAGTTCGCTGAGCATAATGTATTCAAAGCTTAACCATTTTGTAATATGTACCAGAAGTTTGTTCCTTTGTTTAATTTTTTTTAAGACAGAGATAGTCTATTGTGTGGATACACTGCTTTATGGGGTGAACCTCGTTTGGCTTACTCATTCATCCATCAGTAGACTTTAACGTTATTCCCATTTTGGTCTATTATTAATTCTGCTATGAAATAAATATGCAAATACCTGCTCAAATCCTTGATCTCAGTTCTTTTAGATACATACCCAGGTGTAGAATTACCAAATGAGAAACATTTTGGGGGGGATGCCCTATACTGAGTTTCACAATGACTTCCCCATTTCACATTCCTACCTACCCACATGCACAAAAGTCTCAATTTCTCTACACCCTCAAAAAGACTCATGTTTTGATGAGAGATATCCTATTGGGTGTAGGTGACTTTGATTTGTCCTTCCCTAATAACTAATGATATTGGGTGTCTTTTTATATGCCATTTTTATGTCTTCTTTGGAGAGATGGGTGCTCAAGCCTGGTGCCTATTTTTTACTTAGACTGTTTGGGGGTTGTTGTTGTTAAACTGTAACAGTTTTGCTTCACCATTTTAGTTTTTTTTTTTTAATTTTTTATTTAAAGAGAAGAAGAAAGAGGGTAGCAACAGTACAGAATTCCAAAGGGGAAAGAAAATAAAAAAGAACAACAACCACAACAAAACAAAAACAAAAAAAAAATACTAACAAATCGCCACTTGATAAGTTACATACTGTCATTGGAAATAGTTGTTCAAGTTACAAAGTTAAAACATACAAAGTACACATTCAAACAGTGAGCCTGTTAATGGTTTTGCTCAACATTCTAACAAAAACAATAATATGGACATCTATCTTACACACTTAAACACACATGCAGTTATATCCTTTAGAGCACTTTCTTTTCCTCTCCTTTTTACAGTAGCAATTACACATTTTGAGTTTTATTACTCCTACAGTTCTTATTACTTTTTACACTAGAGAAACAATGTGATATTTCATCACTTTAGTTTTTGAGACAGGGTCTCATTACGTAGTGAGCTCACTATGCATCGCAGGCTGGCCTTGAACTCACAGTGATCCTCTGCCTCAGTCTTCACAGTGCTAGGACGGCAGGCGTGAGCCACCAAGCCTGATCATAGTAGAAAAAGAGTAGTGCGTGGTTTACAGTGTGAGTTTTTGATATTTGTCTGTGATGCAAAATGTTTGAACCCAGATAATTATCCATCACCCCTCTTATCTATCATCTGTATGGTAACATATTTGAACTATATTGTGTCAATACTTTGAAATATACATTATCATATATTTTAACCATTCTGCTGTGACATACATCTCAAAGCATGTTCCTCTTGTCCATCTGAAACTTTGAACCCTTTGACCAACTTCCCATTCGCCTCCTCCCCTTCTGCCCAATCTTTCGCAGCCATCACTCCCATCTTTGTTTCGGTAACATTTCATTCCACTTATGGGTGAGATCACTTCACCAGGCGGATCTGTACTTTTGGAATCATGGAAGAGCCTTCCTTTTCTAGGCTACACAGTATTCCACTGTGTACACAGACCATAGGGTCTTTATTCTTTCATCCACTAAAAGACACTCAGTTTCCATATCTCAGCACTGTAACTATCATGGTGTTTATAACAGGAGTTTAGTTATCTCTCCAAAAGATGATTTCAAACGCTTTCTACATATATCCAAAAGATGAATTTCTGGGTCATATGTCGACAACAACCTTTCACGCACAGAAACTGCTAATCTTCGTGAGGTCCAACTTAGCTGTTTTTTTCTTAGTGTTGTGTCTGTGCTTTTGTTTTCAGAGCCAAAACATCATTGCCAAATCCAACATCATGCACATTTTCTCTGTATCTGCTGAGAATTTTACAGGTTTAGCTGTTACAGTCAGGTATTTGGCCCATTTGGAAATCACTTTCCTATGTAATGTCAGGTAAAGGTTCAGCTCCTTTCATTTGCATGGAGATTCAGCTTTCTCAACATCTTTGCTGAAAAAACCTTCCTCTCTGCATGGTACAGTACTAGCACCCCATCAACACTGCGTGGACTCTGCAGTGCTGTTGGATACAAAGAATAGCTTCTAGAATTCTGTAGCACAGCAGGATAACTATGTTTGACCGTGCTTAATTCTGTATTTCAAGATAAGTACCAAAGACAATTTTAAATGGACCCAACACAAAGCATGATAAAGGCTGAGGTGAGGGAGCTGCCACTTGCCCTGAACTGGTTGTCACACATGCTATACATATATTAAATGCCACATTGCACCCCATGCATGTGTGTTCTTCTTACAAGACAATTAACATTTTTAAATAGTTTAAAATCATTTGGCCATCCATGGGAGTATTTGTTTGTCAGCTTTTTATTCTGTTTCACTGGTTGTATATCTTTATTCATGCCAGGAGCATACTGGTTTGATTACTGTAGCTTTGCACTACATTTTGAAATCAGGCCATGTCAATGCAATTTTATTCTTGATTTTCAGTTGTTTTAAGTATTTGGTGTCTCTTGAGATTACATATGAACTTTAGGATGGATTTTTCTATGTTTGCAATTGTGTCCCCGGATTGTGTTTGTTTGTTTTATTACTGGTGGTTGAAAGTTGGACCTTCACACTTAGCTACACCCACAGCTAATGTTACCACCACCCCCTTTTTTACTCAGGGTCTCACTCATTTGCTAAATAGGCTGAGCTGGATTTAATCTTGTCATCATCCTGCCTCACCCTCCCAGAGTTCTGGGATTATGGGATGCACCAAGACAACTACGTGAAACTGTCACTGAGATTTTGATAGTACTTGCACCGAATCTATAGATCACTTGGGGTAGTCTTGTCATCTTAACAATATCGAGTCTTGCAATACCTAAACACAGGCAACGTATGGTGGTGCGAACCTGTAATCCCAGCACTTCCAGAGGGGAGTCAAGAGGAGGCCAAACCAAACTACATAGCGAGACATTGTTTCCATAAAACAATAGAATAACTTCCCATTTATGTATTTTCTAATATTTGTGTAGTTTTGTTGATTAAAAGTCCTTCAGATCCTTGATGAAACTGATTGGTTTGCAGTACTGAGGATTGAACCCCGGGCTTTTACGCTGAGCTAAATTGCCAGTGGTTTTTTTTGTAGTTGTTGTTGTTGCTGTTGGTTTGGTTTGGTTTGGTTTGGTTTTGTGGAGATAAAGTGTTATGAAGTTGCTAAATTGTCCAGGGGAGACTGGACTTTGTGATCCTCCTACCTCAGCTTTCCAGAGTGCTAGGCTTATAGCCATGGACCACCACAGCCAATTTGAAGTTTACTTCTAAGTACTTTATTCTTTTGGATGCTTTTATAAATGGATTTTTAAAAATTTCCTGTTATATTGCTCATGCTTAGTATACTAAGCTCATGCTTAGTATATAGAACTACAACTTAGTTTTGCATTTGATTTCATTAGTCTGTAAATGTTGAATTTGTTTATTAATGATAATAGTTTTGGAGTAAGATTTTCTATCTGTAAGTTGTTGTCATTTGGAAATAGAGGTAAGTTTACTTCTTTCTAATTTGGAGGTCTTTTATTTTTTTGTCTTGCCTTGCTCTTGCAAGGGGGTCTAATATTATATTGAATAGAATTAAATGTAGGCATCTGTATTATTACTAATCTTAGAAGGAAAAATTTTAGCCTTTCATGACTAAGTCTGATGTTAACTGTGGGTTTATCATACATGGGCTTTTAGTTTGCTTCCATTCCCAGTTGTGTTGTTCATTTTGTTTCATTTTATTTTATTTGTTTTGTTTTGTTTTCCATACTGATGATAGATCCCAAAGGGTGTCTACCACTGAACTAAATTCCCAGGACTTTTAATTTTTTTTTCAGACAGGATCTTGCTAAGTTGTCAGCATTAGCCTTGAATTTACAATCTTCCTGCTTCAGCCTCCCTAGTAGCTGAGATTACATGTGTTTGCTATGGTACCTAGCGCAGTTTGGGTTTTTTCTGTTTTACTTTTTATTTTAAATAAATTTTAACAAATGCTTTCCCAGATTCAGATCTATTCTTATGTTCTATTCCTTCACGATTCTTTGTGCCTCTAGGAAATTGCCCATGCCACCTGTGTTAACCAATTGTTGTTATAAAATTATTCACAGTACACTTAAAATGCTTATTATTCTGAAGAACTGAGCATATCTATTTCACTTCTAGTGTTAGTAACTTGAATCTTCCCATTTCTTAGTTAATCCAGTTAAAAGTTGTCAGCTTTCTCCATCTTTTTTGAAGAACCAACTTCTGGTTTCATTGATTTTTGTTGACTCTTTTACTATTCTGCCTTATTTATCTTTATCCTGAGCTTTATTTCCTTCCTTCCACTACTTTTCAACTTAGTTTACTCTTTTTCTCTATCCCTAACTTCTATTAGATTGTTAAATTAAAATCATGTTTTTTAAATGTAAGCATCTACAGCTATGAGTATCTTGCATAGGATTTTTAATTTATTTGAGCCTCAGAGAACCCAACTGTAAATCATAATAAAATTACCTGCTTCCTGATTCTAAATAACCAACTCTTCAGGAAAATGCCACAGGCAGAAAAAAACTTCCATAATTGTTATCAGCTATTACTATTAGTATTATTATTAGCCTTGAAGTCAGGGAGCAACATACACTTCTTGTTGACCATATGAAGGTAATA
>PVJX010049741.1:0-10946 GCA_004027295.1 Dolichotis patagonum
CTGGGAATCAAACTTAGGACCTGTGTTTGCCAGGCAGGCACTGTGACACTGAGCTTTAAACCTAGCCCTAAGATTTAAGTAAATCTCTATAGTTTACCAGAAACTGTGTGGTGGGTTGAATCCTGGTGGTAAATCTAACACCAGCTGAAGTGAATCAGGTGGTACTGAGTGGGGAGCCCACCTGAGGATGGTTGCCAACATAAAGGAGAACTGGGGAAGGAGAAGATGGGGTTGTTGGTGGTGATGTTGGTTTTCCTGTTGCCGTGGGTTCTTCTGGAGGAGCATGTCAAACTTCTTTCCTGACATGAACTTGGTTGTTCTCACCATCAGAACAGCTGGAGACCTTGATGTTGCTAAGAATGACTACGGTTCACTTTGGGGAAGGTCTAGTCCTTGTGCTGAGCATGGCTTCCTGGTTGCAGAGGGGAAGATGGTGTGCTGCTTAATCTCCAGGAGAAGCTTGTCATGCTGGCTTCCTGATATGAACTCCACCATTTCATTCTTTGGAGGAACTCCAGTGTCTTAGTTACTTTTCACTCATTGCTGAGACAAAATACCTGATGCCCAAAGTTGGGAAAAGAAAGGTTTATTTCTTACAGTTTGGGGGAGTTTCAGTCCATACTCAGTTGCCTCCAAGGCAGGGTGGTATGATGGGGCCGCAGTTCATGGTAGCTGCAAAGAGCAAGAGAGAGAGACACACCTTCTTCCTGCCATTACATCACATCCTGGCTCCACCCCCTAGGAGGGTGTAGCACTGACACCACCAATCCAAGCACTAAACAATGAACCAATCACAAATGCACAATGCAAATACATGAGGCCTGGGGGCCAAGGACATAAACCGTGACATCCAGTCTTTGCCTTTGGTTTGGACAATGTCTCCTGGTTTCCAGTACAGACTCTTCAGCGTCTGCCTTATATCCTTCAGCCTTCCATCACAGACCCATCAGCCTCCTGGTGCGAACTTTCATGGGACACTGCAGTGAACTCCAGAGGTTGGGTTGAATCCTTTGGCCTCCAGTATGAAGACAATCTGCAGGCTTCCTCATCCAACGATGTGGCTATTTTAAGTCAATTTTGTCATTTCTTATACATTTGTATATCTTGTGTTCCATCTGTTTCTCTTGTAAAACCTTGACTAATACAGAAATTGTTGCTGAGGAGTTGGGGTCATGGCTGTGACATTACCTGGCCATGTGGCTTAAGAGCCTTGGGAATTAATTTGGAAAAGTTTTGAGAGGCTGACCAAAAAGACAGCCCTGGTGTGTTTTAAATTATATTGGAGACTCTAGTCATAGCCTGGAAAATCAGAATACTGATGGAAATGCTACCAGTTAAGCTTAGGAGGCTTCTATTGAAAAGGACTGCAAAGGCTGCTGGATTCCAGGTAGCATATGGTGTTTTGGCTCCAAATCGGTCTGCATTTTGCTTGTGGTTAGGGACAGTGACTGAGTAGCAGGAAAATTTCAGTGCAGTCTACATTTGGAATGGTAGCATGGTGACTGTTGAGAGTTTTGGCCAGCTCTATGTTGGAAAAACGAGCTGAAGTCTTTCATCTGAAGGGAAGGGAGTATGTAAATTGCAGGAAATCCCTGTTTTCCAGTCTTGCCTTGTCCCATTAAAAGTTTAATGAGATCTTTTGATTTTTAATGCCATTTTTAGATATGTTTATAATCAGGTTAGTGAAAGTATTGTATTCTAACTGTAAATTTGATCATCCTTTGAATATTTTGTTTTTGATGCGGGAATGATTGCAATAAGAATTGTAATTGCCATGTTAATGTAAATCTGAATACAAATCTGAATATAAAGACATGTTAGCTCCTCAAAAATCAGCCACTAGATACTATGGCTTAAAGACATATGTGTGGTGATCAAGTTGACCAGGGCTAGATTGTAGTGGAATGAAAACCAGTGTTCAACTTAACAGCAGCTGATGTTGAGTGGTGCTGAGTGCAGGGGCCACATGAAGATAGTTGCCAACAGAAAGGGAGAACTGGGAAAGAAGTTGTTACCATTTAGTGCATTTGGTTCTCCTGTTGCCTTGGGTTCTCCTGGAAGAGCTTGTCAAATTTCTTTCCTGATACAAACTTAGCTGTTCTCATCATCAGAACAGCTGGGGACCTTGATGTTGCTGAGAATCACTGCAGTTCATTTTGGGAGCGCTGTAGTCCTCATGTTAAGCATTACTTCCTCGCTCAAGAGGGGAAGATGGTGTGCTGCTCAGTCTCCAGGAGAAGCTTGTTGAGATGGCTTCCCGATGTGAACTTGGCTGTTCTCATTGCTGGAGGAGCCCGAGACCTTGTTGCTGAGGATGGTGTGGTAATTTTGTGGGGAACCCTGGTTCTTACTTTGAGAATTGCTTCCTGGCTCCAGTGAAGAACCCTCAGCCTACTGGCATAGATCCTTTATCCCACTGGCACAGACTTTCTAGCTTCTACCCCTGACCTTGAGGACTTCCCAGCACAGATGTGTGAAACAGACTTGCATGAGTCATGGTCATGGGGTCTAGGTCTCCAATTGGACTTGTGGGAGGCACTGTCTTGGGTTATAGGTCTTCAGTTGGGCTCCTGCAGGGCATTGCCATGGGACCCAGACCCTCAGCTAGATTCCTTGGATCTTAGTGTGTGGATAGATTTCCTGCACTTTTGTATTTAGCTTTTTGGGTGATTATTATACAATAATACTATAAGTTATAAATCCTTTATCAAATTGTTTCCCTTGACTACTATCTTTCTTTTAGCAAATATTTGTGAAGTAACTGTACTTCTCAAACTCTCCTCAAAAGCCGGAGATCATATATCATAGAAATGTGGCCTTCGCTGTCCCAAATTGCAGTTGAATGATGATTTCAGAATGTTATAACTGTATACACTGAGTTCTGGCGAGTGACATGAGTGCTTTTAATTCAGATTTGGGAGACAATAAGATGTTGCCAATAATTATAAAACAGTTCATTCAGAATGAGGAATGGTGTGAATGAGCTAAGTAGCTGCTAGTATAAAAGCAGTGGGCAAAGTAACTATAGTGCTTGGGCAACTCAAGTTAGTGCATTTGTTACATTGTGAAATGCATCACAGGAAGGAGAATTACATGAATTTGAAGAACAAAGCAAAAGCCAGACCTGGAAAAGCTGTACATTACATAGAGCACATTTTTAGTTCAAAGATTCCAAGCAATAGGATTCCTGAGAGAATGGTTTTTTGTATTGTACTTGGTGGAGACACTACTTAGGTATATGTGAAATTCCTTACGAGAGAAAAATGGTAGTATGTACATGTGTTCAAGAAGCATATACTATGAAGTTATTGTTAGATATGGTTATGCACTGTAGCAGTGTAATGAAAAGTGATTGCCCTGTAGCATGGTACATCAACACTGGGTATTTACAAATGACTTGGCAAGTGAAATATATTTACATAGTAAATCCTACAGGAATATTTCATACATAATGTAGGTTTCAGTAACATATTTTATTAGCAATGAAATAAAATAAGTCTTCACAATTTAACAATTCATCTTATGCTTTTTAATGTAATAGTAAATTCTGGTGCTATTTCTGAAAAATAATAATTTTTAAGTGTTGTATCTTAATGTAAATTCACCTAAATACTAATGTTTCAAAACAGATAACTTAAAAGCAATTCACAGAAGTAACATGCTGATGTGTATAATTAATTCAGAGATTGCTATAAAACTATAAAATAAAAGATTTTACTCTATAAAAATACGAAAGAAAATTTTATATTAATGATAAATGTTTATTGTAGTGATTTTGAAATTTGCCAAGCACACATCATGTAGAATAATATATATATATCTATATATAGTCAGATTCAACTTCAGTTCTGTAAATTAAAAAATCATAATAGTTTCATTACAATAAAAATGTATTAAAACCAGAAGTTTTACTTATAATATTTAACAAAAATAATCATTACAAGAACTATGTACTATGTTTTTCATTGTTTCTAACATTTTGCAATTGAGAAAATTCAAGATTTGTATTCCTGTTATTTAATATGTTGTTTTGCAGTCATTTAAATAACATCAAATTTCTCACTATTTATTTAATGCATTCAGTATATAACATAAGCTTTATAATTGAAATTCTGAGAATAACCAAAAAAATGATCGGTTGAGTGTTAAAACATAAACTTAAAAGATTTCATGTTATACACTGTGTGTTAAAAAAGACTGCTGAAAATATTAAGATGTATATCTACTGTGTAATTATTTGAAATCTAAATTTTAGTTTCAAGTGGAAACTAAACAACAAGCTTCCAGTACAATTTTCTTAATGATTCTGCAGGCTCCTATAGGACGATTTTAATGTCAGTAACAGTGTCACGGTTTTATTGAATATTTTAAGTAGAAAACTTCTCCAATTTTTTAAACTCACACATGTTTCCTTTTACTCTGAAACTCCAACATACCCTTTATTAAATGGCTACATACTTGGATATATTTAAGAATTCATTGCACTGATTTTTTTTCATAATTGAAACTATGAAGTGTTGTTCACTTACCTTGACATCTGTCTGGTGTGACCTACTCCGCTGGCCATTTGGGCTCTGCTGAGGATCTTTCAGAAGTGCCGTAGTCCCAGCCAGATGGAAGTCAGCTGGAACATCCCAGCTGCAGCTGTGTTCAAACAGACTGTTGACAAGTCCCCCCTGCTACAGACTCCATAGCATCCTAATGCCTCTGACAACAGCAGCTGCTCTTGGCTTAAAATTTCTTGAAAGATATGTGTCATGTTGTTAAATTGTTTCTGTGTTCAAAGTACTTTTAGGGAACAGACAGTTTAGTTTCTATGCTGATGGCTTCCAAAAGTTTCTTTTGGTAAACATGTGCATATTATAGCATTCATTTTATAACATTCGATAATTTAAATTAATGGAATATACCAAAAATATTTCATCTTCTATGTGAAATTAGAGTATATGCCTATAGACCTCACTTAAAATAATTGTTTTCTGAAAATTCACTTCATTTTTAAAGATGACATTGTTCTGGTGTGAAAAAGAGTTCCAAACTTAAAATGCATCATTTCAAAATTACACAATTTTGATAATCAATCCACTGATACTGATCTTTTCATAATTATCCAGCACCTTTGTAGATATACAGTTACATTAAAGGTCCCACAGTATTTGTAAGTATTGAAGCATACTATATTTATTCTATCATCTTGTTTTGGTTTGAATCACTTTTTCTTAATAAGTAACACATTCCTCAGGCTGAGTTCTTTCCTTTTCTTCATGATATATGTTGCAAGTGAGTTGATAGGAGCTAAATGTAGATAGCTCTTTGACAGTTTCATTACAGACAAAAAGAAAAATGGTGGACTGTGGCTATGGAAATTGGCATCAAAACCAAAAGAGAAGGAAAGAGTAAAGGGTTAGCACACCCAAATCTTAAAACAAAGAAACAAATGCAGATATACTGGTACTAATATTCAAAACATAGATCAGACATCAAAACAGGGAAGCTGCAGTTTCAAAATTTGGAATGTACCACACCTCAGAGTTGGAAATAGGATCAAAGTACTCTAAGTGTAGTTAAGAAGACCAGAGCATCAACTTGTCATGTAGCTAATTCCTGCTTAGAAAATCAGTTTCCAGTCTGAATATGTGTTTGCTAATCTTGAAATGGAATTATAGTATCCTTTATCAAGTTATCTTGTGAAAATTAAATATACAATGAGCTCAATGGGCAAGAAACAAATAAAATTATGGAAATATGCAGCCCTTATTAATAAAAAGAAGTAATTTATAGAATGCAACAGAATACAAGAGTCTTCTATGAATGTCACTTAGAGTTAAACTAAGAAAATGGCAAGTTCCTGTGATCAGCAACCCCATGAAGAATATGCTGAATAAAACAGTGCATGGCTTATAATGGATGCATAATAAAAATTTGCTGCATAATAGTTGAATAAAATTTATGATTGCCATAAAAAGCTTTCTAAGAAAGAAAACATTATCCTGCTTAAGATCTCTCAGGATTATATCCGAGAATTGGGAGTAATATAGAGGCTAATTAATTTTTCTTTGGTTATCCAGATATACAGATATGTAAACATATTTTTTCCTACTGAATAAGAGGGCAGCAAAAGCACCAAATTAAATTGACTATTTATATCTTGTGAGTGATTTTCCAATTATTCATCCTAGTACATAGTATATTCGCCTTACATTTTCAGAATTAGAGGGGGGTGATGCCATATAATTGGAGACACCTTTATATGTTGTTATACTTCAGCACTTTTGAAGAAACATGGTGAACATGGATGATCTGGGGAACATGAGTTGATCACTTTCGAGAGTTAAAATAATCAAAACTAGTATCATTTGGGCTTATGGAAGGTGTAGGTCTTTCAAGTAGACCAAAATGAACATCGGATTTTAGATGGAGGAACTGAATAGAAACTACACATTACTTGTGTAGGTTTTTGATATGTCAGAAAATGTTTCATGTGTCTGTGTATCAGACATTTCAATCTTGGAGTGCTTTCCATTACAAATACTAAAATTCTGATTTTCTTCCTTGGGCTACTATTGCAGGTTTTTGGAATCTGAATATCTGGGATCTAAACTTGCTGTCTCTTAGTGGCAAGTATATCATAAATGACTCCCTAGCATCCTATCTTGAGGCCAATTCTATTAATTTCCACTTTCTGGAGGAAAATCTGCTGAGATGTAATCTTTTAAAGAAATTTCTAACCTGGTAGATATGGAAAATGAGTTAATCCAAAGAATCCATGCAGGCTTACCCTCACGTTGGTCATGCCATATTAACTCTGCAAGCTCTGTCACCCAAGGAAATGAATCTGGACCTGAACTTTCACAATTTGTCAGACAAATGTCAGATGCAGAGGTTTTGTATCTGCTCCCAACTGGATAGAGGTGGAAATTCTGGTGAGAAAGTTGTGTACATTTTGTAACTCTCTTTCCTCCAAATCTATAGCTCTTTGAAGAAAATCTGAACAACATTCTGAAAAGGTTAACATGCTATTTGTGAAATGGAACTGGTTACTTTTTTAGCAACTCCCATTAAATCTTGCTAACATATTTCTTTAAAATATACTTGCTGAGCTGGTGTGGTGGTATAAGCCTATAACTCCAGATGGCTGGGGCAGGATGATTGCAAACTGCATCTTAGTCTGGGCAGCTTTGAAACATAAGGGAACTCAAGGATGTAGCACAAAGGGCCTGGGTTCAATCTCCATTAGCACCAGAGGGACGGAGGGAGAAAATAAATTTTAAAAATATAGACTTGTCATCCACTGCTCTCAGTCTGACCTGCTTTTAATCTTAAAATCTGTTCATCTCCATCTCATGTATTTGAGGTTGAACAATCACACAGTGCAACTTCAATTTCCCATCTATATAGATGTTGTTATTTTTAACTTCCTATTTAATGTTTTATTTGTTTTACAGATGTGAATTTATTATAACTGCTCTGAGATTTCAAATTTATATTCACTCATAAAATGCTACCTACCATTTTTACCCCATACTTGTATTGTATTTATCATAGGTGAATTTGTTTTTGTAGTTATTTTTAAATACTCTTGTTAATAAATATCAAATCACAGAATAAAAAATGTGTGTACTTAGCCATTTTCGTGTGAAAATTATAAAATGCCTATCATATGATATTCACTGAAATTATCATTTGGAAGAATGAAGGAATGAAGTCACTTTGACCTGACATGGATTCTTAATCAATAATTTCTAAAATGTACTTGAATAAGTAATTATGTAACCTTTAAAAATCTGGAAAGGTATTCTGCTCAGGCTTAAAACTGAATCAAAGAAACTTGTTGACTACTGAATTTCCACTTAAAAACATCTATGCAAATGCAGAAAAAGCCAGACAATCTCAATAGCATTGGAAGCTAAATTCATAAGCAATTAATAATACCAGAATCTGAGAGGAGTTGACACTAATTAAAAAGCAGATGGAATGGTATCAAGATAAAGCAACCTAGGCACTTGCTGTTGGCATACATAGCCTTTACTCTATCAAAGAGGGAACATATTAAATAAGTGTGAAGGTACTTTATGCCTATCTGACCATCTGTCCTCAGACTAATACCTACTCTGTTTTCTATGTAGAAAACCTAGCTTTCTTTACAATTTTGTGAGGGAGAGGACTGATTTTCCACTATAACAAATGCTATATTTAATATTGGTAATAAAATGGTGTTTGAAATCAAATAACCAGTGAATGTAGAATTGATTAAAATGCAATGCAGTATCAAAATGGATAAATGGAATAAACTGTGAAGAGTGTGATAGGAGGAAATTTTTGAGGAAAGGGTACTATAATTACTTGAAGCAAGAGTACAGAGAATAGTCTGAGTGGCTATTGAAGTTATCAGCCAACATTTTCTAAAAATTATGCATGTGTACCATGAAAATGTTCATGACAGGTATAGAAAGAAGACAAGAGTAAGGGGCCGGGGGTGTAGCACAGTAGCACATCACCTGCCTTGGCAGTGTGAGGTCGTGAGTTCAATTCCTGGTACCCCCCCAAAAAAATACAAACAAAAACAAGAAGACATGAGCACAATAGTAAATGAAAAATGTTATATAATAAACCTTAGCTCAAGATGTAATCAAACCTGATGTCAGGATGGTATACTATTACAATTTAAGTAATAAACTAGACAATATTGAGCAAGCTATATATTTAAATGCCTAAGTAACAAAATGTAGGAATTTCATGTGACAAAGAACTTAGTGTGATTTCATTTTCCATATGCACTTTGTTTCTTATACATATTTGACAATTGTTATAACCCTGATGAATATTATTTTTTTGAAATTAATGATTTTATTTAAAGAGAAAAAAACAAAACAAAACAGAATAGAGGGTAGCAACAATACAGTATTCCAAGGAAAAAAGGAAAAGAACAACAAAAAAAAAACCTAAGAAATTATTGCTTGACAAATTACATGCTGACTTCTTGGAAATAGTTGTTCAATTTACAAAGTTAAAACATGTAAATTAGACATTCAAACAGTGAGACTGTTAACAGTTCTGCTCCACGATCTGACAAAAACAGCAATATGGTCATCCATCTTACCCATGCAAATATACATGCAATTATATCAAAAGGGTAGAATTAAACACAACAAAACAGAGCAAAGCGGATCACAAGAAAGCAATGTAAGAGACAAAAATTTTAAAACTAGACAATTGGAAATATTTACTCTCTATCATATTGACTCTTGTTTTCTTCCAAATAGTTGTCCATATTGTCACATACAGGGAATTCACATGAAACAACCTAGTATGGAATTGATCTGAGCAGGATGAGGAGGGCATTTCATGTCTTCAAGACCAGAAATTAGGGAAGCCAAGAATGGCTGTCATAGTGTCTCTCATTCTCCTCAAAACAGCTGTCCATACCTTAATGTGTTTTGAACTTAAACAAGGCAAAGCAAGCTAAGATCACTGTGAACAAAAAGTGATAGTTTTGCTGGACTTCACATCATGACATTATGGAATCAGCACTGGGTATTGTAGTGTCTCTTTTTCTTCAAAGTAGTTGTTCATTTCAACATGTGTTATATAGTTGGTTCTCGTAAACTGTTTATAAGCTCTACACATGCATGAGTCTCTACTTGTATATCTGTCATTTCTGTATTAGCAAGAAAAACAAAACAAAGCAAGATAAAACAAAACAATTCCTAGAAAAGCATGAGGCAAAAAAGTCACATAAAACCACAATACAAGGTGATCTACAATGGTTACCATAGTGTCTCAGCAGTGTATAACAACATTAATAAAAATGAAGCATTGGAGATATTATAAGCATGAGGCAGAAAAGTCACATAAAACCGCAATACAAGGCTATCTGCAATGGTTACCATGCTGTCTCAGCAGTGTATAACAACATTAATAAAAACGAAGCATTGAAGATATTATAAGACTTCAAAAGCAAGTAATAATCAAATCAGAGTGGGTAATTAGTGAATCTTGTCATCTTCAGTGTAGTTGCCTATACACTTAGACTTGATGCTATCCATCATAACAGATTTAAATAAAATCAGTCAATACAAAGTAGCAATCTAACAAACCAGATTCAAATAAGATCAGTGATAATAAGACAGTGTAAGTTATAAAGGGCTTCGGATTAAGTTGATAGGAAAATTAGGGATGATTACCATAATATGTCCTCTTATTTTTGGGATAGCTGACCATGTCCTGCGGTCTAGTGTAAGTAGACAAACTGGAACAGCACATAATCATCCAAGCAGAGTGGTGAGAATAATATAAATTTTAAATCTTGTTACCCAGTTAACAGTATCCTCTGCCTCCCTTTTTTAGACAATTCCTCCCCTTTCACTCCCATGGAGTGCACTGCTTGTTTTGGGTCCCACTGTCTCCCTATATAGAGCATCTCAATGGACCCTGTCTCCTCATCTACTCTGCCTGTGTTTCTCTCTGTTAGTACTTCGAGGCCCTCTATACTAGAGATTATAGCTTATCTTCTCTGCCTCATTTCTGCTATTCTATTTTTCTGCCAATGATAGTCTATTTTTCTCTTCCACTCCACTGTCTTCCTTGTTCACTGACGCCTCTCTGCCACTGTTTCTGAAATGCTCATATTCTTGTTCTCTCTCCCTAGAATGTCCTTCAGTATTTTTTGTAGGGTTGGACTGGTGGTCACAAATTCTCCTAGTTCCTTTTTGTCATGGAAGCATCTTGTTTCTCCATTAATTTCTAGAGAGAGTTTTGCAGGATACATCAATCTGGGCTGGAGATTGTTCTCCTTCAGCACTTGAGTTACTTTACTCCAAGCTCTTCTTGACCTGATGGTCTGTGTTGAGAAGTCTGCTGTGGTTTTGATGGGTTTTTCTTTATAGGTGATCTGTTTCTTTTCTCTGATGTCTTTTAATATTCTGTTCTTATATTGAATTTCTGGG
>PVJX010049742.1:0-10941 GCA_004027295.1 Dolichotis patagonum
TTTTTTTAAAGTTTGGCAGTGCTGGGGATGTCAACCCAGGGGCCAGCTCACACTAAGCAAGCACTATACCACTTAATTACATCCCTACCCCCCCATTAATTCTTTTTACGTATTCACAGGTAAAAAGTTGAAGACAGTGGCCCTAAAGCAAGGCCAGGAGATTGCTTGTAGCTGCTGGTTTCAAACAGGAGCCTAAAGAGAATTCTTTCTGTGGTCTGTTGGCCATTTCAGAACTTTGGAAATGGAATGGTCAATTCATCAGAAAGAAATAGCAGGTGAGGACTTCAGGGGGCTTGCAGGGGAGAGACCCTGGCGTGTCGGGACCTGCACAGTGCGGGTGACTCGGGGTGCCAGGAGAACAAGGAGCTCCTTCCCTCTCTGGGGGGCAGCTGAGAGTGTGGCAAACTTTTGGTGGCCTGAAGGAGAGAGACCCTGGTGCATTGGGACCTGCATGGTGCGGTTCACTTGGGGTGCCAGGAGAACAAGGAACTCCTCCCCCCTCTGGGGGGCGGCTGAGAGTGTGGTAGACTTTCTCGGTGGCCCGAAGGAGAGAGACCCTGGTGTGTTGGGACCTGCATGGTGCGGCTGACTTGGGCTGCCGGGAGAACGAGGAGCTCCTCCCCTCTCTGGGGGGCGACTGTGATCCTGCCGGAGTGTGGGCTGAGAATCAGACATCTCATGTCTTCCTGTCTCCCGCCCTGTGTCCCCCCTCTCCCTCCCCCCTGATTAGCAAGTGGGAGCCAGTGAACTACACATCTTATGAAAAGATTGGCTATGTTTAGTATGAGCTCCCCATATGCAAAGATATGGACAACCATTTGGAAGAAAACAAGAGACAATATGACAGATAGTGAAAAAAAAAAAAGTTGAAGGCAAAAATCAGAAAATATGACTCCTACTTCAAAAGTATTAACCAGAAAAAGTCGCTTCATATAAAAGCTATCAATATTCAAATATATATAAGCAATGGTACATAATGTTCACTCTCATTATGACAGTGATAAGCACTGAAATATGAACTGTATAAGGATATGAATTTTTGTCTCTATTGTTTACTGCTATAAACAGGCAAACTGAATTGTGATGCTGTGTGCTGAATGCAAGCTTCCCTTAAAATCTGTATGTTAGAACTTAACCCCAATGTGATAGATGGTATTTAGGAATGGGGCCTTGGCAGACATGGCAGTGTACACCTGTAATCCCAGCTACTTAGGAATTTGACGCATGAGGATTGCAAATGTGAGGGTAGCAGGGACAATTTAGCAAGATCTTGTTTGAAAATGAAACAAAAAAGACTGGTGACATAGACCAGTACTAAAGTACTTGCCTAGAATAAATGAGATCCGAGATTCAATCCTCAGTATGTAAAAGGGGAAAGTAGGGGAATGCTTTCGGGTATGATTAGAAATTAATGTCCTTTTAAAAGGACTCAAGAGAATTAACTAGTTCTTTGTCCTCTGGCTCTACTGCCTTACAAAGATGCAGTGTGCAGCTGCTGCCTTGATCTTAGATTTCCCAGCCTAGAAATACATTTCTGTCATTTATAAATTACCCAGTCTCAGGTTATTTTGCTATATATAACAGGAAAGGAATGCAACATTGAGTATAAATAGTTAATGTGATAAACAATTAACTACGAAATGCTTCAATGGTAGAATTTCCCATAATTTCTGACTTTTGCTCTGTGGAAGAAAAGTAATGTGACATTTTGATCCTATCCGATGTCTGACTAAAACTAAACTAGTAGCTAATAAGACAAAAACACATTATAGCAATAATCTAGCATTTGGTTGAGAAATAATACTGCATTTCATTTGTAGGATTAAAATCTAATTTATGTGTGCTGTGTAAAACAACCAGAGCTTGTCAGTATGTGTACGTACATGTGCCATATACCAAATCACAAACTTAGTGCTACTGTAATTCTCTTTGTATAATACAAACCAAAAAAAGCAGGACCACCTATTCTTATAGTGCAACACACACCATTCACTTTACATTCCAAGTATCACTAATTAGTTATGGCAGTCTTTTTATGTGGCACAGCAGAATTCCTCAACACAGTGCTCTCAGAGTGCTAGTAAACACATAAAGCGTGCAAAATCTGCCATTCCTGACTATGATATACACATACACAGAGCATAGTAAGGCCATAAAGCATGTTATTACTCAGCTGTGGTCAGGATGATAATGTCCTACAACTAAGGAAGTATAACGTTCTGTGTGAAAATAATTAACTGAATATTTTTCAGTACAAATTTGTTACAAAAAAGACTTTAAAAACTCACCTTGTTGACTAAGTGACTGCTCAAAAACTGACTTGTAAAGGCTCCGAAATGAGGCACTAAGATCTTCAAAATTGTACTCTGAGAAAAGTAGTTGCTTGTCTGGAAGGTTATACTGTGGCTGCTGCTGAGGAGTTAATGACTGAGAGACTGGTTCTGGATGGTTTGTCACCTGACAAAAGAATATAAAGTAACTCAGTAGCTCTGTACTATACCTGGTTTGTTACATGATGCATGTAACTGAAATCATTAGTGCCAACACTGAAATCCAAAAGAAACTGTCTTTGAACATTTGTTAGATGGGTACACCTTTGTAAGTACAGAAAGCAATAACATGGATCTTGAAGAACCACAGAATCTAATCTAACATCTATATTCACAGAGAGAAAAAGTTCAAAGAAGCTAAATGACTTGACAAATCTTACCCCTAAATAAAATAAATAGTAACCATGAAACACCTAAAGAAGACCCTCAAGAAAAAGAAGAGACGGGGCCCTAAGCTACTCAGGAGGAAAAGGAAACACCATAAACACCTAAAAAAGAAAGAATTATCTTTGGAGGCAGTACAACTAGAAATAAAATTAGCAAAAGACACTCAGCTATATTTCTTAAAGATTATACCACAAAGTTGTAAACTACCACTTGATTAGTATTTTGAAAATTAAAGCCTGAAAGATTAAGGTGTGAACATTAACTGAAAGTTTATATAGCTTTTTAAGTGATACTGATTAGGGTCTGTAATAACATGGAAAATATTAATTTTACCTGAAAAATGGCTTTCCCTAGCACTCTGTGGACCTTACATGTAACCACACAGATGACAGAGGTAAGGCTTGATGGCAGGAGGATGTAAACTCAGTGGAAGACTTTGTAGTTATCCCGAAAAATCAAATGACAAGGGGTCTCCTGAAGAGCAGTCTCACCTGTCCTATCTTGCGTAAGGCATCTTGTGTGAGGAAGCTTTCCTACATCTTTCTCATCTGTCACTCAGGTTCAGTGAGGCATGGAACTTTCTGTGCCTTGCTCCTTCCTATGAAGGGAACAGCTAGTCATACTACTACTTAACCACAGTATGGAATCTGTTCCTCCACTACAGAGTGACTTACTACTTGTGTAATCTGTCATCCGGATCTTGTGGTTTGGTACTGTTGCGTGGGATCCAGGGAATAGATGCCATGTTAATCTGTGGCATCTATTTACATCGATGCATCTGTGTATCATTTACATAGACTTAAATATTTATATGCTTATAAGTAGACTTTACATTTAGTCCACATGAGTAATAAAACTGTCTTATTACATATGGATTCAGCAGGTCCAATCTATAGGACACATGAACCAGCAGCAGCTACTCCACTGTTGCTTAAGGACTATTTGACAGCTTGTTAAAATGAAATAGCAGCTTGTAGTGTCTAGTTGTCAATAGGGAAATGTGATCTGCTTTAATGACTGGCATAACTTAGTTCTATAAATGCTTCTTTAACTTTTATTATATTTTGTGATACTGAACTCAGTGTCCTCATTTACACTGACCTCAAGATGTTTTTACACTTATTTTTTTAAAAACTACTTAAATCATTAAACCTTTGCTTATTTTACTTCAATGCTTCAAGGATTCTTTTTGTATCACTTCATCATTAATGAATATTTAATTCACCTCTCCATCAGCTAAATACAGTAGGCCCTCTGCATCCATGGGTTCCACATCCATGAATTCTACCAACCACAAACGAAAAATATTGGGGGGACAGAGTGCTACATCTGCACTGAACAGATACCACCCTTTCCCCATGTCATTAGTCTCTAAACAGTATTATCAGTATAACAACTATCTCATCATGTCTATACTGCCTTAGGTATTATAAGTAATCTGGCGATGCTTTAAAGTATATGGAAGGGGACTGGGGATGTAGCTCAGAGACACAGTGCCTGCTTGGCAAGCACAAAGTCCTGAGTTTGATTCCTGGTACCCAAAACCAAACCAAACCAAACCAAACCAAAAGTATATGGAAGGACAGGAATAGGTTATATACAAACACTGCCATTTTGTATAAGAGACTTGAACATTCTTTAATTTTCTTATTTATTAGGAGTCTTAAAACTCCCTACCCTGCCTCATTGAGGGACTAATTACTGTAATTTTCAGGAAAGATACATGAAAACAAGGGTAGGATACTTCTGCGTATCAAAACCTTCAGCTATGAATGAAAATATACCTGGGGATAATATTGTTATTCCAAATCTAGTCTTTATATCTTCTGACTAAAGAGAAGCCTGATCTGTGTTTTTTTGTTTTTGTTGGGTTTTTTTTTTGGTACCAGGGATTGAACTCATGACCTAGCACTTGCCAGGCAGGCACTTATGCCACTGAGCTAAATCCTTGGCCCCTGATCTGTCTTTTTATATTTAACATTTCTTCTGCCAGGTATTATATGCGAAATTACTATAGAAATTTTAAAATTTGCTATATATCTTAACATAGACTTTTTTATTACTTTTTCCTAAGTCTCAACAATCCTGTCAACCTGTTTCTTTTCAAAGCTGCATGTCTACCAACTTTTTATTTTCTTCTGTAGGAATACTTGTAATTCTCAGTTCTCCCTATGTACTTACTGTGCTCTTTTACATAATTTTGTTTCCTCTGCATTTTGAGAGTAAGTTTTTTCAGAGCACTGACAGCAGTTTTGCCTATTCAATTTTCTTGTTTCCTACATTCAATGTAAACTTTAATTCTGGCTGCCTGAATTTTTGCTTCCTGTGTATTATTTTCTTATCACATGTTCCTCCCTTTGTCTTTTTGTCCTGTGGGGTGTTTCTGGGTTCTTGTCAGTCTGATTTTCCTCCCAATTTACTCATCGTGGAACAGGAAGTGATCTGGTAAGATCAAGTTTGTAGTGATGAACAGCAGTGTATTGTGTAGCTCTTAGACTCTGTTCACTGTCCAATGATAAAACAGTAGCCAGATGGTTTGGAAAGAAACCATCAGATAACTCAAGGACTGTGTTCTTGTAATAGGTAACAAATTAGCACAGAAACAAGAACACTTACACAGGTCACTTTTTGGCTTGACTTTGAATCCCTCTCTCAGATTGACAGCTGGAAGACAAATTAGTACATACATCTCCTAAACTTTTTTCTCAAGAAGTGTACAGTATCATCAACTATGGTTCCACTAGCATTAAGCCCACTTTCCCTGCTATAATTGATTTTAGATGTGGAATAAAGTACATCAAAATATGTGACACACAGCCTGAATGTGTATTTATACTAATGTAAAATGCAAATATCAAATTAAAAACACTGTTAAGGTAGGAAGTCTGGCCTACTAAAAAATTAACTAGTGAAAAATACACATCTTTACTTTAAAATATGGATTTCAGTTATATTTGCTTTACTTTTAAGCAGTAAATGAATAACTAACAAACAGGTTAATTTTACTAAGACTTACCGGTGTGTAACTATGCACACTTCCAACGCTGTTCAAATTAACAGATGCCAAACTCTGGTCTGAGAGACTGTTGTTAAGGCTACTGCGTGGGCTATCACTACCATCCTGATCAGTATTGTACAATGTTACCTAGAATGAAAAAGAATTAATAACTAAACATGTAGTTCATACAATAACAAGTACTTTTAAAACAACTATATAACTACTCAGTCAAGGATAAACTTGAGACTTTTGTAAGTTACTAGATGCAACTTGAGACTATACTCGTAAGTGAAATAAATCAGACTCACATGTGTAACATTGTATTGTTTCCCTGGTGTGAGAAATTGAAAGTGTAAACAAGGTCTAGAAGGTACAACTGTGAAATAGGAAGTAACTGTTTAAAAGGAAAAGGAACTAGGAGAGGGAGAAAGGGGAAAGGAAGGAAGGGAGAAAACTCAAGGTAGCTACACTTACTTCTTAGTTTCTTAGTTCACTGAAAAGGAAGGTTTGTGCTAATATCAATTGGAGAATTTTTACGCCCATATCTTTTTTTTGGGGGGGTGCTAGAAACTGAATTTATGACCTTCCAGGCAAGCCCTGTGCCACTGAGCTATATACCTATCCCTTATAACCCTACTCTGAGTAACTACTTATACTGTATTAACTATTGTTATTTTATTATTGTTATCAAATTATTTTACCTTTTAAAAATAAAATTAAAAACAGAAACAACTATATGAAAACAAAACTGAGCATATAGCAGGAAGACAAAAATCAATGACCTCATGCTTAAAAATGCAGAGAGTTGGGGCTGGGGATTTAGCTCAGCGCCATAAGCGCCTGCCTTGTGAGAACACAGTTGTGAGTTCAATCCCCGGTACCAATTAAAAAAAAAAAATGCAGAGAGTAATGTTGAATTTAAGGGTTTAGATGTATATTCTAACATCTATAGTCACTGAACATATCCAGGTGAGCAAAGCACCTGAGATGTGCCACTGTACTTACAGAGCTCACGGCCAGACTAACCCATACATAAGCTCCCCCTGCCACACTGAGAGGATCCTTACTGAAAAGGAACACATTGTTCCTAAACCAGA
Source organism: Dolichotis patagonum (assembly GCA_004027295.1). Classification (NCBI taxonomy): domain Eukaryota; kingdom Metazoa; phylum Chordata; class Mammalia; order Rodentia; family Caviidae; genus Dolichotis; species Dolichotis patagonum. The sequence continues at coordinate 6,813 of PVJX010049742.1, forward strand.
GGAGGAAGTTGCACAGAAGAAAAAGATATCCTAGAAGAAACTCATCAGTGGTCTTTCCTTTGTCATTTACTCCAAATTCATGTCCTCAATGCTTACTTCATGTTCAACATGAAATAATTTTCTCAATACTCTGAAAACTAAAGGATATATCTGTATAGAAATACATAAATTTAATTTATCAGATATAGTCAGTAATTAGAGACTATAGATTTTTACTATTAAATATTTCTACAATGCATATTTATTTTTGTTTAAGCTTTGAGCAAAACTACTATCAAAACCTTAGGCATCACAGAAAAATACAAAACAGAAACATAGATTAAAAGTAATAAGCATTTGTGTTGTATCTGTAAATGGAAATATAACTGTCCAACATACAAAACCATACGAGTGATCTAACTTTTAGAAGTAATATGCTAAATATACATATTAGACATACGAGCTTCTATGTGAAACTGTTGAATGTGGTTAACTGGCAGAGGCTGGGGACTCCTACAGACTTACACCACTGACAGAGCATATTTTCTTTACATCATGGTTTAGTTTGTCTATAGTAAACATTATAAATTTTAATTAGAAACCAAAAAGGTATTTTTTAAATTTTATTTAAAGAGAAAAAAAACAAAACAGAAAAAAGGGTAGAAATAATACAGAATTTCAAAAAAAATTAAGAAATCACTACTTGATAAATTATATATTGTCTTCTTAGAAATAGTTGTTCATGTTACAAAATTAAGGCATACAAAGTGAACAAACAGTGAGGCTGTAAACAGTTCTGTTCAACAATCCAACAAAAACATGGTAATATGGTTATCACTCCCACACACTTAAACATACATGCAGTTATATCCTTTAGTGCATTTTCTTTTCCTCCTTTTGCTTTTTAAGTACATTATCTGTTTAGTTATATCATGTTTCATCTTGCTCAGTACCTTATTGATCTGTTTTATTGTTGTTATTTCCTTTTTAATCACCTTATATAATTCTGTTGTTTTGTTTTTGAGTTTCTCGTCATCCATGTCACATGGATCAGCTTTGATGGAATTGGGAGTTTTTGCAGGTATTTTGTTACCTTGTTTTCTCATGTTCTATTGTTTTATTTTTATTAAATTTGCATTAACTTGGAGGTAGTAATAGTCAACAAAACAGGATGGCAAAAAGGTATTTTTAAAACAGAAAGCTAACCTTAATTATCTTTCATGGTTCTGTTCAGATACTATTACTAACTTTTCAATGTTCATACTTTCATGAGAACAATTAACCATTTAACAGGTTCCCCTAAGCATCACTTGGGCAGCACTTCTGTTTATGTACCATCCTGAGCATCAAGCATTATTCAGGCAGGTGTCATACCAACCAGTCGATTCTTCTGTACTGAATAAATTATTTGTTATCTTACAAAAATTGACAGAAAAAAAATGTGATTTTTGGTCATGCTGCATTTAAATAATTGGACCAGTAAGTGGTTAATATATTTGACTTTAGAGGCTAGCTAACATGTAGCAAATTTTTAACCACTAAAGAATTAAGAATTAAAAAGTCCATGAGCTTTTGTTCATGTTGATACATCTATCAATAACTGGCATGTTAGAAATTAAAACAATACATTGGTTCTTCTAAAAATCACAATTATACATTAATATAAAATTATTTTCTCCATAAAGTAAATAAAATGAGAAAAGAGATATGGTTTTACTTTTTTATAAATCTCAGTGTTTGGCTTAACAGAGAACAGGTTCTCAGAGATGCATCCACATTCAATCTGTTGCATGTGTTAAGTGGTAGCCAGAAAAGCTGGTAAAGACAGAAATGTTTCAGTAGACTTTTCAGGTAACTGTGAATAATCTTTTATAAGGGATCAAATCACAACACGTGGTAATTTTTAAAAAATAAGTTGTAATGTGGAATCTGAACCATGGAAATAAATTTTCATACTCTGCTCCATTAAAATCTACTACTCTGCCTTGCTCGAATGGGTCATTTATCCATGCATAATTTTATAACACCATGAATTGGTCACCTAGAAAATAATGATTTACTAAGTTACACAAATCTTCCAAACGTTGTTGATGCTTTAAGCTTACGGTTTCATAATACATCAAAAAATTTGCACTTGTTAACATTACTCCAATCTCATTAGAGACATCTTTCCGAAGACTGGAAAGCTATTAGACTTCTGGTCTAATAGTAATCAATGTAAGTTTCCCAAAATTATGGATTTTTTTTTGCTTAACAACTCAAATTTTACCACAGAAAGATAATGTCAATGATTTTCCTTTAAGTGACAGGCTCACTTGGTTCATTTTCAAGAAAACATCTACCAAATTCTCAAATTAATCACTGTCAGCTATTTTTTCACATAAAAACAGTGGACCATAAACACAGTAATTAGGTTCAGCTTCCAACTCAATCATGCAAATCCTTTTCCATGAAGTAACAACTGCAATTTAGTCTGTACAACTGCAATTCAGTCTACTGAAGTGTTTTTTATGCATCTTCCCCATAACCTCCCACAAAATACTAAAAAGATGTATGCTCAAAGTTCATAATATTTTTTCTGCTTTACTGAAGATACGTAAAACTATTTTTAAAATTAAGGTATGTGGCAGTGAAGAATACAGTGACTATGTGTACAGTCAGATGGCCCTGCCTTGATTGGTGCTAAGATGCTAGCAGGCATACAAACCACTGTTCTTGCCACAGCTGTGAAAATACGAATATAAAGAAAAAGACACATAATATACGCTATTATGAAAAGTTTTGACTCACACCCTACCCAGGTGCCCACAGACTGAGGGTACTTTGGGCCCTGCTGATACCCACATCACCAGCACTCCAAAAGCCCTGTTCCTGTACCTCCCAGTCAGCACTCACAGATGGCTGCTAGCCTCCACCTCCTGGATCACGGTATGCACTTTTGCACCGCTGCTTGGCGTCTCCATTTCTAGCCAATTATAAGTGGAACCACCACAATATATGGTTTCCTTGTTTTCTACATTAATATCTGTTATTATTTCTTTCTTTCCATTTTTAGAAAAATCTATTCTTTTGTCCCACTAAACTTTACTGTTTTATCATTTATATTCAGGTCTTAGATCCTTTGAAAGACAGCACTTAATTCAGTTGTACGAGTCTGTCTATCCTTACGCCAATACTGTGCCACACTTTCAGGTACAGTCTTACTTTTAATATTTGGAAATGTAAATCCTCTAATTTTCATATTTTTCTTCAATTGTTGTTGGACATTTGGATTCCCATTCATATTTTAGGATCAGCTTGTCATTTTCTAAAACTCTCTCTTCCCCCAACAAACATCTTAAAAAGTTTTATTGTATGAAACCTGAAAATCAATTTGGGAACTGCTAACTTCTTTTTACTAGTCTTCTACAAGAAAATGCTATCTCTTTCTTGTTTTCTCTTAGTAATTCTTCTAGTTTTCAGTATAGAGTTGTCTTTCATTTTATATTAGCATTTTTTGGATTATTTTTCTTTATTTATTGAGACAAGGTCTTGCTAAGTATCACCCGGGCAGGGCTCAAATTTGAGATCTTCCTGCTTCAGCCTCCTAGAGTACTGGGATTACAGGCATGTGCTACCATGTCTGCCTGAGTATTTGATGTTTTTGAATGCTAATACAAATATTATCTTTTAAAGTTTCTGACTGTGGCTAGTATAATCAAAAATATAACTGATTAATACTGATCTTGCATCAAGAGATATTAAAGAGATTATATATAAAGAAGCTTTAAAAGGCTCTAAAGTTTTTACCTGTACAGTAGTTGAGCTTTCTATATAAACCACCACATCATCAATGAAGAATGATTCTAGAATTTGGCTTTTATCATTCATGTATTTATACATGTTCAATGTGTCTTTCAGATTCTCCACAAAATAGCTATAACTGTTGCTCTTTTCTGCATTAATTCTATCATCCATGTCATTTCTGGTTCAGTTTTGACTGCTTGTTTTCTCCAAACTGAGATTTTTTATGTCAAGTAAATTTTAATTAGGTACTAGACACTGTGATTTTTACTTTGTTAATGACGCATTTCGTATTCCCATGAATGTTGAATTTCTCATTTGTTGATTATTGCTATTTTATGTAAGTATTTGCTACTTCACTGTTTTT
>PVJX010049743.1:0-10927 GCA_004027295.1 Dolichotis patagonum
CATACATCCAGGAAGTAGAGGAACAAGCGATGCACACATATGCACACTTACTGACAGCCTCGTTTGTTTATTTTAGTAGTCTCTCCCTTTTATGAAGGAAACTCAGGTTGTCTCTGATCTCTTACTGCTGTTAAGTAGTGCTGCAGTAAATGGCCTTTATAGATGGGATTAATTCTGGGGTGAATTTAAAGGACTTCACCACTGACTATCCTTCCTTTATTCTGTTTTTCTTCGTTTTTGTTTCTTGAGACAGGGTCTTACTATGTAATTCAGGTTGGCTTTGAACTTGCTATGTAGCTTAGGCTAGCCTTGATCTCATGGTGATCCTCCTGCCTCAGCCTGCCTAGTGCTTGGATTAGAGGATTATAAATTGGAGGATAGCTTGGGTAACTTAGTGACACCTTGTCCCAAGTAAAAAGACTGAGGATGTAGCTTACTAGTAGAGCTCTTCTTAGATGTTCAAGGCCCTGATTTGATCTCTAGGACTGGAAGGAGGGGGTGTTTACCTTCAAAACTGCTTTATTTTTAAGTCTGGTATGGTTGTGCGTGCCTGTAATACCAGCACTCAGGAGGCTGAGGCAGGAGGATCACCATGAATTCAAGGCCAGCCTGGGCTACAAAGTAAGTTCAAGGCCAGCCTGAACTGCACAGTGAAAAAGACCCAAAAGAAATTAAGGCATTCTGAACAAATTGTTGACTTTAGTTAATACTAATGGGTTGATATTGGTTCACAGATTGTAATAAATACACTATACCAGGTAATAGGTTAGTCATAGGGAAAATCAGGTGTGAGGTACATGGTAACTCTGTACCTCTTTTTGTTGCTATTGTTTTTTGTTTCTTGATACAGGGTCTCACTATGCAGTTCAGGCTGGCCTTGAACTCACTCTATAGTCCAGGCTGGCTTTCAACTTGTGATTTTCCTGCCTCTGCCTCCAGAATGCTAGAATTACAGGCATGTGTCACCATGCACAGTTGTACTACTGTAACTTTAAAACTTTTCCAAAAAATAGAAAGCGTACTACTTTAACAGAAAAAGAAATAGCTGGCAATCCCAGCATCCTGGGAGGCTGAAGCAGAACAATCAGAAATTCAATTCTGAGGCAGGAGGATCACCATCAACCTTGGCAACTTAGACCCAGCCAAAATTTACACACACACACACACACACACACACACATTTTTTTAAAGACAGGATCTCATGATATAGTTCAGGCTGGCCTTGAACTCCCTATGTAGCCCTGGCTGGCCTGGGACTTACCACAGTCCTCTTGCCTCAGCCTCCCAAGTGCTGGGATTGTAGGTATGTGCCCTCACGTTCAACAGGTCTTTTTTTTTTTTTGGTTGTTCTTTTTGAGACAGTCTTGCTTTGTAGTCCAGGCTGGTCTTGGACTCACTATGCAGCCTTCCAAGTCCTAGGATTACAGGCGTGCACTACATTGCCTGGCTCTAGAATGCCTTAGAGCCTCTAGAATTAATTTATTTTTATTTTTTTAGAATACCTTAATTTTATCTAATGTTTTTGTGTGTGTCTATGTGCATCCCAGGATGTTGTCCAGGATACACCTTATTACATTTACATTGTCAGAAGTTACTTTTTTTTTTTTTCAGACAGGGCTTCACTACATAGCTTGGGCTGGGCTCAGTCTTGTGGTGATCCTCCTGCCTCAGCCTCTCGAGTGCTAGGATTACTGGTGTGCACCACCATGTCCTGCCTGTTTGTTTTGTTTTTGAAACAGCATCTTCCTGTGTAGTCCAGGCTGGCCTTGAACCCACTGGGTAGCCTAGAATTTGCTGCAATCCACTTGCCTCAGCCACTTGAGTGCTAGGATTACAGGCCTAGACTACTATGTCCTGTATGTTTGTTGTTTAGTCATCTTTCCTTTCTGACACGTGAATCTCCAGCTCAGATTTCCTCTTCCATCCCTAAAGTCAACTCTTTCTTCAAGGAGACTGGTTCCTTTTATTGCAAAATAGTATTAGAAATCAAGATCTTGGCCAGGTGTGGTGGTACGTGCCTGTAACTGCAGCACCCTGGCAGGCTGAGACAGGAAGATCGTAAATTCAAGCTCAGGCTGGGCAGTTTAGCAATTTAGTAAGACTGTCTCAAAATGAAATTTAAAAAAAGAAGAGCTGAGGACATAGCCATGGTTTAATCCCCATTAACACACAACATAAACACACACACACACACACACACACACACACACGACACACACAGACTCCAATCAGAGAGAGAAACACCAAGATGTATGGGTTGGGAGTGTAGTTCAGAACACATAGTTAGTATTATTCATGAGTCTCTGAGTTCTGGCTCTAAGTAATGGGGGAAAAAAGAAAAGACCAAGATGGAGGTATGAGATAATACTTTTTGCTACTTGACTAATTCTTTAAAAAAAAAAAACACCTTAATATGGAGCTCCAATATATAAAGCATCTTTAAAACAAAAAAGCATTAATTTAGTCACATCTAATAGTTATTTTTGGATTAATTCATTCAAACAGTTTAAAGTTTCAGGAAGACACACAGTAGGACCATTCTGCACTCAGATTGGCAAAAATCTTTACATGTCACAGGTCAGGGAAGCTTTGGTGCTATTGCTGACTGAATATCTATACTGCTAATGTCACATTAACTTGTACCAGTTACTTTGGGGGAAAAAAATGTGATTGCTAAACTAGAAGGTGACGTACTTGCCAACCCAGCATCCTCCGCGCTGCTGGGAGTGCACCCACGCGCAGGCGCGCCCTAGGTTGCGCAGAGAAGCGCATTGCGCAACCGCGCAGACTTGGCGAGAACCCAGACATTCAGTCAGCAGCAGGGCCAGCAGCACGTGGCACAGTCATTGCAGTTACGCTTAATGAATCACTCCAAAGCCAAGTTGCCTAAATCAACAGCCATTTTATTATCTTTTATGGTCACCACCGCAGTTCTCAAGAGACTGTGATGAACTGTTAGGCGTCTTTTTTTGTAATATTTTAATTTTAACTTTTTTCTGTTGGTACATTTTCGATATACATAATAACATCATATGAAGTTCGTATCTTCACATGATAATGTCTTTTTAAAAATTATGTTTATTGGTACATTTTAGGTATACCTAATGGTCACATGCAACATAGGGAATTTGTACCTGTACATGATATATCTTGCTTCTTTTTTTCCCCATTAACTCACTTGCCCTTCCTCACTTCTTCAACCTCACTTGCTCTCCTTATTTCCAAAAGCGTTGTTTCTATTTTTTCCTTTTATTCTCTTTTTAAATCATGTCTCTTTGTTTCTTTCCCCCCACTCCCTCCCTTGTTGCCTTTCTGGTTTGAACGTTTTCTTCCCATTTTCCAATATCTATTACACATTTTGGTCTTTATTTACACTTTGTTTCTCACACCAGAGAAACAATGCAGTATTTAGACATTTGCGTCTGATTTATTTCACGTAAGAGTATGGTCTCTTACTCTAGAAATGTCTCAAACTTATCCTTTATGGCAGAGTAGTAGTCCATTCCCTAGAAATGTCTCAAACTTATCCTTTATGGCAGAGTAGTAGTCCATTATATAGAAGAACCATATCTTTATTCATTGGCTGATGGGCATTTGGGATGTTTCCAAGATTTAGCTATTACAAATGTACTGCTGTAAACATGGCACATATCACTGTGGTATAATGTTTTTAATTTTTTCAGGAAGATACCAAGTAAGGGAATATTTGGGTCAAATGGGACCTCTAATCCTAGTTTTTTGAGAAATCTCCACATTGATTTCCACAGTGGTTGCACCAGTCTACACTCCCTTTTTCCCCTACAGCCCCTCCAGCATTTGTTATTGGTTGATTTATTGATAATAGCCATTCTTTCTGGGGTGAGATGGAATTTCAGTGTTGTTTTAGTTTGCATCTCTCAAATGACCAGTGATGCTGAACATTTTTTCATGTATTTATTTGCTGTTTGTAGTACTTCTTCATCTGAGAAGTGTGCATTCATCTAAGATCCCCATTTTTGGATTAGTTCTTTAAATTTAGGGGAGGCATATATTTTTGAGTTCTTTATATATTCTTGATAGTAATCCTTTGTCTGAGGAGCAGCTGGCAAACATTTTTTCCCACACTATGGGTTGTCTTTTCACTCTGTTGGTAGTTTCTCTTGTTGTGCAAAAACTATTTAATAAGATGAGATCAATTTTTGATTCTTTGTGATAATTCCCATGCAATTCGGGTTTTATTCATAAAGTCTTTGCCTACACCAATGTCTACCTATTCTATCTTCCAGCAGATTTAATGTTTCTGTTTTAATATTTAAATCTTTGATCCATTTAGAGTTTGGTTTAGTGCATGGTGAAAGATATGGGTCCAGTTTTAATCTCTGACATGTGCAAAGCCAGTTTTTAGTTTTTCCAGCACCATTTATTAAAGAGGCTATCTGTCTTTCAGTGAATATGTTTGGCACCTTTGTCAAAGATAAGGTGGCTAAGTATGTCTGGAATTTTTTCTGCTTTTTCTAATCTATTCCATTGATTTTCTCTCTGTCTCTCTCTGTCTCTCTCTCTGTCTCTCTCTCTGTCTCTCTCTCTCTGTCTCTCTCTCTTTTGTCAGTACCATGCTGTTTTTTTTCAATGACAGTAGTTTTATAGTATAATTTCTTTTTTTTTTTTTTTTTTTTTTTTTTTTTTTTTTTTTTTGTCTTTTTGAAACAGGGTCTCACTATGCAGTTCAAGCTGGCCTTGAACTCACTTCATAGTCCAGGCTGGTCTCAAACTCACAATAATCCTCCTGCCTCAGCCTCCTGAGTGCTGGGATTACCGTCATGTACCATCATACCCGCTTTGTAGTATAATTTCAAGTTGGGAATTGTGATGCCTCTGGCCTGGCCTTTGTTGCACAGAATTGCCTTTGCTATTCTAGATCTCTTTTGGTTCCAAATTAACTGTAGGATTGTTTTCTCTAATTTTGTGAGATATGCTGTTGGAATTTTGACTGGAGTTGCATTAAATCTGTATAACAGTTTTGGAAGTATGGCCACTTTCACAATATTGGTTCTTCATACTCAACAACAAGTGATATATTTCCATTTTCTCATAGCCTTTTTGACCTCCTTTTTCAAAGTACTGTAGTTTTCAATGTAGCAGTCTTTTATTTCCTTTGTTAGATTGATTCCTAAGTATTTCTTTTTTTTTTTTTTTCCCGATGCTATTGTGATAGGTATCATTCCCCTAATTTTGCTTTCAGGTAGTCTGTTATTTGTGTGCACAAAGGCTATTGATTTTCGAGTGTTGACTTTGTATCCAACTATGCTACTGAATCTGAATTTGCTTATTAAATGTAAAGTCTTTTAATGGAGTATTTGATATCTTTGTAGAGTATCATGTCATCTGCAAATAACAATAGTTTAACTTTGCTTCTATCCCTATTTCTTTTATTTCTAACTCTTGTCTAACTGCTCTGGCTAATGTTTTCAGAACTATATTGAATAGGAATGGATAGTTCTTTGTCTTGTTCCCTAGAGTGAAAGCTTTCAGTTTTTATTCATTTACTATAACGTTGGTTATTGATTTGTCATAAATGGCTTTTATCAGATTGAGCTAAAGATCATCTATTCCAATTTTCTGTAGGGTTTTTATCATGGATGGGTGCTGAACATTGTCAAAGCTTTTTTCTGCATCTATTGAGATGATCATATGGATTTGTCCTTGGCTCTGTTAAGATGGTGTATTACATTTATTCGATGTGTGTATGTCAAGACATCCCTGCATCCCTGGGTTGAATCCAGTTAGGTCATGATGCACAATCTTCTTGATGATTTGATGCATTCTGTTTGCCAGGATCTTATTGAGGAGTTTTAAATCTATGTTCATTTAGGAGACTGGCCCGTAGTTCTCTTTCTTAGTTGGGTCCTTCTCTGGTTTTGGTGTCAGGGTAATGCTTGCTTCCAGGAATGAATTTGGGAGTATTGCTTCCCTTTCAGTTTCATTAAAGAGCTTGAGAAGTAGTGGTGTTAGGTCTTCTCTGAATTTTTGTTCTGTCTTTCTTTCTTTTTCTTTTTTTGAGACAGGGTTTCACTATTTAGTGCAGGCTGGCCTTGAATTTGCTTATGTAACCCAAGCTGGTCTCAAACTCAGAGATCCTCCTACCTCAGCCTCCGGAGTGCTGGGATTACAGGCTTGCATCACCACACCCAGCTGCTTCCCTATTTTTCTTGTAGAATTCACCAGTGAATACATCAGAACCTGGGTTTTTCTTTGTTGGTAGGTTTTTAATTACATGTCATTGATTGATATTGGTTTATTTAGGACCTTTATATCTTTTTGATTCAGGTTTGGTAACTCATATATCTAGGAACCTGTCCATTTCTTCTGCATCTTCCATCTTATTACAATACAAGCTCTCAAAGTAAGTATTGATAGTCTTCTGGATTTCTGCAGGGGCCATTGTGATTTCACCCTTTTCATTCTTAATTATATGGATTCAAGTCTTTACTTTTTTTGATAAGGTTGGATAAGGGTTTGTCAATTTTATTTAATCTTTCAAAGAGCCAACTCTTTGCTTTGTTGATTCTTTGTATTGTTTCCTTAGTCTTCATTGAATTAATTTCTGCTCTAATCTTTATAATTTCCTCCCTTGTATGAGCTTTGGGCTTGACCTGGCCATCTTTTTCTAGAAGTGTGAGGTTCAACATTAAGCTGTTTATTTGAGCTGGCTCTATTTTACTGATATGGGAATTCACCACTATAAATTTTTCTTGTAGTACTGCTTTCATTGTGTCCCATATGTTCTAGTATGTTGTATTGTCATTATCATTCAATTGTAGAAATGGTCTAATTTCTTCAATTTCATGTGACCCATTGGCTGTTCAGTAGAGTGCTGTTTAATTTCCATGTGTTTATGAAGTTCTTGTGGTTTCTTTTGCCATTGATTTCCAATTTCATTGCACTGTGGTCTGATAGTATACATAGGATAATTTCAATTCCTTTGCATTTTCTTAAGCATGTCTATGAGCTAATATGTGGTGTGTTTTCTGGATCAATTTTGATTGATAGTTTTGTGGGGTACATCATTCTGGTTGGCGATTTTTTTCTTAAGGCTTGAAATACTTCACTGCAAACTTTCCTAGACTTGAGGGTTTGTGTTGAGAAGTCTGTTGTGATTCTGATGGGCTTTCCTTTATAGGTGATTTGCTTTTTTTTTTTTTTTTTGTACTGGGGATTGAACTCATGACCTCGTGCTTGCCACCTTTATGCTGCTGAGCTAAATCCCCAGCCCCTAGTGATTTGCTTCTTTTTTCTAACACCTTTTTTAAAAAAAATTATTTATTTATTTATTTATTTATTTATCAGTACCGGGGATCGAACTCACGACTGCATGCTTGCAAGGCAGATGCTTATGTTGCCGAGCTAAATCCCCAGCTCTAACAGCTTTTAATATTTCGTTCTTGTGTTGAATTTCTGGAATCTTGACTATTACATGCCTTAGTGTAGATTTTTTTTTCATCATGGCTAATGGAGTTCAGTATGTCTCACTTAACTGCATGTCAAATTCTGTGTCCCAGCTTGAGAAGTTTTCTGTCATAACTTCTGTGAACAGGTTTTCTATGTGGTTTGTGCTGTCTCCTTTTTGACTGACTGATGAATCTTATGTTATTCTTCTCTGCATCATCTAGCAGCTGTTGGCTTGATTTTTCATTGTCCCTTGCTATTTTAAAGGAATCTTTCTTTTCATGATTACTAACCACAATCCTGTCTTCTAAATCTGAGATTCTGTCCTCACATTGGTCTATTCTGCTGTGGATACTTTCAAAGGAATTTTTAGTCTCCTGGATATTTGCTTGTATCTCTTTTATGGATTCCATTTCTTCCCTATGTTGGGTGTTCACGATTGCCATCATTTTCTTAAGCTCCTCTATTTTAAAAGAATCTGCATCTGTTCTAGAGTCACTAACCACGCCTTTTATTATGGTCTCCATCTCTGTAGTTATCTGAGAGATTATTTCACATTTTTTCTTGTTTTCCTTTTATTTTAAAGAGGATAAAACAGAATAAAACAAATAAAAACAAACCAGTGTAAGAAATACAGGACTTCAAAATATTATGAAATCAGTAATAGTTACCATAATGTTCCTTGACATCTTCAAAATAGCTGCAGAAAACTTTGGACATAGTAAAAATCAAACAGAATAGAATAGAAACAATAAAAACAAAACAATGAATGCCATAAAGGACTTCAAAACAAGCCAATAGCAAATCCAAAATTGCTACCATAATGTATCTTTCTATCTTTGAAATAGCTGTGATTGCCATCAGATATAACATAAAAAAAACAAAAGTCATATTTTTTTCTAGAGCCTCATTCATCTGCTTTGTTACTTCCACTGTTACCGTTTCAGAGTCTGTTACAAGATCCTACCTCTTCAATTTATTGGGGATGAGAAGTTGCTGCCTATTTGGCCCAGCCCCTGGTTCTTTGGTACTGGCCTGTAGTATTGTTGATGCCCCTTAGGCAATCTCAGTCTTGGCATGAGGAAGAACAGCTGATTAGAACAGTTATGTCACCTTAGCTAAAGTGGCAATGAGCAATAACAGTAGCATTGAACACAGCCTATGAAATGACAGACTGTAGTATTAATTTGTCACCTTTAACTGTATGAACTATATTTATCATTATATAACAAAATCTAAAATAAACTACCAAATTGTATACAGTAAATATGTCCTCAATATGGTGATTTTACCTTTGGGAGAAAAATTTAAAAGGGGAAAAAATAAAAGAGAATTTTAAAAAGGGTTAAGAGGAAAAAATAGAGAAATAGACGAGGAAGAGATTAGAAGCAAGACTGGAGGATAAAGGAAAATTATGCAAACTTTGGGAAACTGGTGAAGACAGATGGGAAAGAGAAAGAAGAAATAAAAATGAGAACGGAATACAAAAAACTAGAAACAATGTTCACATTCTACAAAAACAAGAACAAACAAGAAAAAGCAAAAGAAAAACAAAAATGTCCACTTCAGGGTATGTCTCTGCTGCCAGTCCTAGAGTGGGCAGAAAGAGCCGGGATCCATGAGGATTAATCCCAGCAAGCCAGCTGTAGGTTCACAGTGGGGTGCTGGATAATCCCAGCAAGCCTGCACCTTTAGTTCCACTGAACTTCAGGCTGGCTTGCTGTGAGGCTGGAACCCGATTTGTCCAGCCTGCAACACTCTGTGTGCGCCTTGCTGCTTTGAACTTGGCTCCTCAACCTCCTGTGGGCTGGAACTGAGTTCTGCGTCACCGTGATGCTGGGAGCCATTAGATGGATCCAGCCCAAAGCTGCTCTGAGTTCCAAGCTCAGCTGGCCTCTCTAAGATGGTAACTGGCCAGTTGTCTTCTCCTGAGGACATCTGAACCTGGATCCCTCACCAGCCACTGCAGTCTGCTGTGTCCACTGCTCTGTTCCACTGGTGCGTGTCTCTATGGAGGCCTCTGGGGTTGCCAGTAGTCACCATGCATCTGCAGGTTCAAGCTGAATCCCCCACACAGTGAGTCAGCTTAGAGAAGAAGTGCTGCTTGCCACCTCCTTCTTTGTTTTTATTTTTTATTTTTTATTTTTGTCAACATACCACCTCCTTCTGTGTTGAGATCTCTCCCGTCTCCCCCTGGGCTTCTAGTCTCACTTCAGTCTTTGCTGGGGTTCTGGGGACCCACGTCAGTGCTTCTTTTCTTCCTCTCTTTCCTACATTCCAGCATCTGAACACCAAATCTCAGGTTGTTTCCCTACTCTTCACCACTCCACCGACTTCCTGGAAGTCTCCAGAAATATGAATTTGATGTAGTATTGTTTCTTCTCTGCATAACAGTTTGTAGAAGCTGGCTCCAAGGCAAGGTGGCATGGCAGAGGAAAATCACTGAGAAGAAACAGTCTATGGCAAAGCAGGGCAGGCAGAGGGCAGCACAGTAGCCTAGGGGTCCCCCTGAAGATTCCCCTGGTATCTGGTGATTATCCAGGATTGGCACTTAGCTAGGACCTCAGCCTGGGCCATCTTCCAGGTGCCTACTCATGGCTTTTCTGTGTGACCTGGGCTTCTTTGTTCCATGGCTCTGGGTTCCAAGTGGGACCTTTATAAGAGCCAAAGAAGCCATTACTTTTTATTTTGTTGGTTTATTTATGTATTTATTGTGAGACACAGCATCACTCCCAGCAATCCTCTTGGGGCAGACTCCCAAGTGCTGGGATTATGGTGTGCACCACCATGCCTGGCTCTATCCTTTTCTAACATAGCATTGGGGGGGTCCCAGTGCTGCACTGCGGCCACTGTCACTGACCCTCCCAGATTCAAGGGAAAGATCACAGACCTCCTTGCAGCGAGGAGGATGTCCGTGTTTCATGGCGAGAAGAGCGTGTCCGAAGAAAAATTACTTTGTGGCCATTACAGAAAGTTAGACATTTTTCATTGGCTATATCATACTCTATGTTGGCTGTGGAATATTGTACATCCAGAGAAATGGACTATAGTTGCACATATCAATGTGAATAAACCAAAACACTGAGTGGAAACAATCGCCGAAGAATTTATGTAGTTTAAAATATGCAAAATAATGCATATTACTGAGGAATACTTAAAATACAGCAAATGTATAAAGCTGAGAAATGGTAAACTCCAAACTTCCCTCAAGGGGTGGGGTGTGTCATAATTGGAAGGTAGCACATGAGGGTTCACAGTAGTGACTTTGAAAGCCAGGTGGTGGCCACAGGTGTTGTTATTCTTCATGCTTTTTGGGGTCTCTTAATTAAAAAATAATTCTCTTTCCTATTCTGAGTAAGTCACCAGGTTTCCCTCTCCAAAGGCAATCAGTGTTCCTGGAATTTTATATGTCCTTCCAGAAATGCTTGGTATGTTTACAAGTATAACTATTTACCCAGTCAATTGGTCACATATACTGAATTTTCCTGTTTCACTTTACTTT
>PVJX010049744.1:0-10970 GCA_004027295.1 Dolichotis patagonum
CACACATTGTCTTGGTCTTGAAGGAGAGATAGATGCTCCCTGGTGAAAAAGAAACAAAGGAGTCAGGCATAGTGGTACACACCTGTAATCCTGGCACTCGAACACTGAGGCAAGAGGATTGCCTGGGCAATTTAGCTACATTGTGTCTCAAATTGAAAGGGGCTGAGATGGTAGCTCAGTACAAAGGCCCTGGGTTCAACCATCAGAGACACACAGAGATACACAGAGAGTTCCATGTAATAACAGAAAATGTGTAACTTAAATTCAACCCCTCAGCATAAATGTGTGTACACACACACACACAGTAGCATGTGCAAGGCTCCATGACACCAATAGACATGTTACAATATTCCCAGAGAGAAGTCTGTGGTGGCAGCATGGATCTACAGAAGTACACAGGAGCAGAAGAGCATGCTTTGCCCAAGGAAAGCATCTGGACTCTTTGGTGGGCTGCAGGGAACCTGAACCAAGGAAGTGTTATGGGCAGAACACCTTACCATGAAGTTAATGAGGTTTAGGGTTTAAGGCCCATGCCTGTCACTGGTATAGCCCCTTGTAGCTCCTAAAAGACCCAAACAATGTGGAATCATATACCCTTATAATCTTTGCAAAGATAAAATATCTTCACTGCAATTGGTTCCTCTTTTGATCCTGTATCACACTTTCCCCCATGTGGGAAGGCCTTGGAGCAGTGTCCACAGCACTTCTGGAACTCAGATAAAGTTAAATTGAATAGGGGACTATTGGAGGATGATATTTTTATTTTTTGATGCTAGAAGTTGAACGTAGGGCCATAGCATGCTAAGCCCCTGCTTTACTAATGAGCTATTCCCCCAACCAAGGGGGACTATTTTTTAACCTAAATATTCTCCTGTGGCTTGTAGTCATATCCATGAATAGCTGAGTTTTTGTTAGCTGTGCCAGTTTAGGAATAGCTCCTAGGAACAATCTTATCAATCACTGTGCTGCCTCACCTGACATAGTGACATGAAGAAGCAATGCCAAAGACTGTATTTTATATTTTATTGCACCTGACACTAAAAATAAAGTAGAAATGGAGAAGAAACAAGGTTTTAAATGTATGGAGCTAGAACTGTCTATGGAAAATTCTTTCAGTTCTCAGATATGTAGTTATAAGTAGGAAATTAATTTCACAGCAATACCTACCCAAAACAAAAGTTCTCTTGTCAGGAAAATACTCAGTAATGTATTCTGCACAATTATAAATGCACCATACATATACAAATATAATCAAAGAGTATGGAATCCAAACATATTTTTGTCTTTAGTTTTAGAAAAATCAGCTTCTGGCCAAAATAAAGTAACTGGATCTTGGTTCATCCTCATATCTAAAACAATTAAACATCGAGAAAAATATGTTGAACAATAATTTTCAAGACATTAACAGCACAAAACAAAATAAGTTCTTTAGTGCCCTGACAGGAAGGAGGAATCTAAGAATAGCCTTATGTTGAGGAGATGAAGATGAAAGTCTAAGGAGGGAAAGTATTGGAGATAAGAGCTTCAGTAAGAAAGCCCCATGAGAGATCTTCAGAAGCTACTGCTGGAGTCTTCGACTGAGTACTAAGTAGCATAAGCTTTAGGAAACTACCCAAGGTCTTTAAGAGGACCGTCCAAAAGGATTAGAGCAGTTTTGTGAGACTAGGTGTAGTTTTATTCTGTTAGAATGAAAAAACTGATAATTTACAATACACTGAATAGACTACTAAAAAAGTATTGTCCTAGAGTAAGCCACAATCAGTCCTAGATGGGAAGTGGACCAAGGGATAGAGGGAAGGAGGAGAGAGAGAGGAAAGAACAAGCAAAAAGAATTAAGATACATGTATACAAGTACTAACTTCCCACAATGTTCCTTAAAAGCCAATAATAAAGAGACCACCTTTAAAACAACCAGAGGGAGGAAAAGTTTTAAACAAATGAACAATGACGAGAATGCCAGCAGACTTCTGGTTAATAACAATTCAACCCTAAAGATAGTGCTGATACAGCTGTAGAGTACAGAAGAAACTGCTGATTTCTGTTAATCTGGAATTCTGATCCAATGGAAGTACCTTTTAAAAGCAAAGGGAAATGGGTAGAGTACCAACAGATGGAAGAAGAAGAAGGGAGGGAAGGGTAAGGAAAGGAAAGGAAAGGAAAGGAAAGAGAATTAAGATGTGTTATATACCTGTATCAACTCCTCTCAATGAATATAATCATTATATACTTCAAATATGCATGAATAAAAATTTTAGAATTGGAGGCCGAGGATATAGCTTAGCAACATAAGCGCCTCTCTGGCAAGTGAGAGGTTTTGAGTTCAATCCCTAGTACCAAATAAATAAATTTTAAAATAAAAAGTATAATAACACCTCGGTACATGAACACTTCTGCTTGTGAACTAAATCGTTCACGAACAATCATTCAGCAAAATTTTGCTTCTATTTGCAAACTCTGCATCAGGTGACAAATACAAATGTGGTCATCTTCCCCAGAATCATAGAATGAATTAAGTTCATGAACTGAGGTACCACTGTATCATGAGAGAAAAGAAAAAGAGGAAACAGTACCAGCATGTCTTAGTTACTTTTCTCATTGCTAAAACAAAGCACCCACCCACCCAACACCCACAAAATGCCCAACACCCAAATTACCCAAAATACAAGGCAGGAAAGTTTTATTTAGCTAACAGTTTGTAGAAGTTTCAGTCCATAATTGGCTGGCTCCGAGGCAGGGTGGCATGGCAGACAGACATCACAGAAGATCATCAATTCATGGCAGACAGAGAGTAGCAAAGCAAGCAAGGGACAAGACACCCCTTTCTGTGCCTTATATTGTGTCCAGGCTACTGGAATTAGGGCAGTGCCAAACCAATCAGTGGATGATTTAGTAATCACTCACCCTTAATCCTAGCACTCTTAATGCTAACATTGCACCATGAATCAACAACATACTCTAGATTCAGCCACCTCTGAAAAAAGTACCACCTATGGCTACATGAGGCTTTGGGCGGGACATAGCATTTTTAAAAGTCCAAACCCAAGTTCCTTCTGAAAAGTCAAGGGGAACTCTTAGCTGTGATCCCCTGTAAAAATAAAAAAGAAAGTTAAATACTTCCAACAAAAAAAATGACAGAGTAAACATTCTCATTGTAAAAGGGAGGAAAAGGGAGATGGAAAAGAATAGGACCAAAGCAAGACTGAAAACCAGTAATACAAACATTAACTCATGTAGCTCTATTTCCAGTACCCAACACATGGTGATAAAATGGAGTTGCAAAGGGTTTGGGTGGCCCCAATCCAAGGGCCTTGCTAACTACTGCTCATGTAGCCTCTCTCTTTGGCTGGCTGCACTCATAGCCTGCTTTCCTTGGCAGACATGTTCCTGGCATCTCTGAATTCAAGGGCTCTCCACTACAACTTTGACTTCACTCCAATAGTTTTATACGCACTGGCCTTCTAAGACTTTCTTTGAAATCTTGGAGAAAGCCTCCCTGACCCCGCAACTCTTGCATTCTGCGTGCCAGTAAAATCAGTGTGACGTGAACAATGATAAGGTCTCCTGTTAGTAGAAGTAGTAGCCAGGCTCCCTGAGATCATGACTATAGCTGCCCTTGGGTGCCTGAATGACTAAACATGGTGAACCAATTTCCTCAGAGGTCCTTCTCAAGCAGAAGCCCCCCTAACTCTTTGCAAATGAAAAATTGACACTTTTACACCCTGAGCCTACAATGGATGAGATGTTGCTAATCTGATTCCTCAAGGAATCTTTGTTCTTGTACAAATAATTTGTTCATTTTAGGTGGTGCTAATTTCCAGAAACCACATCTCCTTTGGCTCCAACTTTACAAATGGTATTTTCTCAGTCAAAATTTTAAAATCTGAAAATTTTTCTGCTTATTCTTTTTTCTATTTCCTCTTTTATCACTGATTCTCAATATAAATCTGGCTAAAAACATCCAGCAGTATCTATTCCGTAGCCTGAATGTTGGACTGTTTTGAAATTTTCTGTACTAGTACATGGCTCTTAATCTCAGTCTCCTGCAAAGTTACAAGATGAGAATAAAATGCAGATAAATTTTCTGCCAAAATGTAACACATGCTCTCTAGTCCAATTGCCAATGGAGTCCTTGTTCCTAGCTGAAATTCCCTGAGCCCAGCTTTTACTATCCACATTCCTAACATTAATGTGGTTTTCTGAGCTCCAACCAGAATTACCCATCAAACTGTATTCACAGCATTCTAGGACTTAACTGGCTTGCATCTCCAATCCTTTCCAAACTTCCCCAGAAAGCCAGTTCAAAGGCCTTAAAAATCACATGGTCAAGTGTAGCCACAGCCATATCTACTTCTCTGGTACCAATTTTCTGTGTTAGTCAGCTTTCCTGTCGGTGAGACACAACACCCAACTTTTACAAACTTGAAATAGGAAAGATTTCACTTAGTTCATATTTTCAGTGGAATCAGTACATGGTCAGCAAGCCCCAAAGCAGAAACATCATGGTGGAAGGGCATGGTAGAGAAAGCTGCTTAGTTCATGGTGGCTGGAAACCAGAGCAAGGGAAGCACCCCAAAAAGGAATCAGCAAGGAACCATATATTGTTCCCTAGGATAGACTCCTTGACCTTCCAAACACATATGGTGGTAAACTGTGAGTTCCAAAAGAGCATATTCTACTAATCTGGTAGGTATATCTTAAGCCAATGAAATTGACTTATCAAGATTAACGGTTACGAAGAGTAAGAGCAGAATATAGAACAACTGCAAGTTGTTGATTTAAAGCTAATTATATTAATAATTTAAAATGTAAATAGCCTAAACAATTTAAGAATAAAGGTTATTAAATTATATATACTTCCTAATAGTAACAAATCAACAGCCAACTCAGGAGTGATGTGTAATCTACTGTTACTTGGGAGGCTGAGGCAGGAGGACTGCAAGTTCAAGGACAGCTCCTCAGAGAGACCCTGCCTCACCATAAAACACAACTGAGGATGTAGATTAATGGTAGAATACTTGCCTAGATGTGCAAGACCAACCTCAATCCTCAATACCACATACACACAATGTACTGTCTACAAGACAGCTGTTTAAATATGAACACCCAAATAGAGAAAATTGAGGGAGGGTTTTGTGTTGGGATAGGTTTTTATTTGTGTGTTTGCATTTTTGTTTTTTGTGGAGGGGTTTTGGTTTTGTTGTGTTTTGTTTCATTTTGTTTTGTTTTCTGGGTGAGTCTTGCTGTGTAATCCAGGCTTCCTTGGGCTCACTATATAGCCACAGCTGACCTCAAATTCAGGATGACGTTCCTACTTCAGCCTTCTAGCATGTGTCACTATGCCCGGCTGCTTTTGTTGGTTTGTTTTTTATTGCAGTGCTGGGTTTTGAACCAACAAATTGTTATAGATACTCCACCCAAAAACAGCAGAATATATATAATCTTAGAGTTCACACAGAATATTCACCATGATTAACAATATTGTTGACTACAAAAATATTTCAGAGAGAAAATGGCTTCTAGGGCTGGGGATTTAGCTCAGTGGCTTAAGTGCCTGCCTGGCAAGTGCAAGGTCATGAGTTCAATCCCTGGTACAAAAAAAAAAAAAAAGAAAAAGAAAATGGCTTCTAGGGAGCAATAGCAAGGGTGAGTGTCTCTGAACCGGCACTGGAGAAGAGCAGGTAACCAAAGGTGGGAGTGAAATATAGTCTAATATGGAAAAAAAAAATCTAGCTAGACCAAAATGCACTCTTTCTTTTTTTAAACCAGGTCTCACTATGTAGCTCAGGCTAGCCTCAAAGTCATGTTTATTCTCCTGCCTCAGCCTCCTGAGTGCTGGCATTACAGGCATATGCCCCCATACCCAGCCCAAAACCCAGTGTTAGTGGGGTGGGGATGAGGCAAAATGGGGCCATTCCTGGATCACAACGCCACACTCCCCACCCCAGACCTAGTGCACATGCCATCTTGGGGAAGGATTGAACCCAGAGAGGGGTACAGCCCTCCAGAGGTGAACTGGCTGACAGAATAGCAGTGATGACAAACCTATGGCATCCATGCTGCAGCAGGTTGTTTGCATCATTAAAAGCTCTAAAAGGTTTGCCATTACTGGAACAAACAATCACTGTAACCTCCTATCAAGTAAGATATACACAAACCAGGGATTCAGAAAACCTGAAAGCAGAACGATATGAGACAAAATGCCACACACCTGGGTCTTGAAAACAGATGTTCCAGCACCTGTGAGAGGCAGGACTATAGGGAGACATGACGCTTGCCTATGAAGAAAAACCTAAGTTGCCCACGCCTCCCAGATACAAAGTGAACACTGTGTTTCTGGGTCATTCAGCGCATTACACGCAGTTGCCAGCAGATTCCCATGGTGGGTGGGACAGGGGGTGTCCAGCACCTCCTACTGGGGAATTGCAAAGGGCAGAAAAACTTAGGACTGTACCAAGTGTGTGAAGTACAGAGCAGAATGGGGAAGATTGTGAGAAGAGAGACCAAGACTGGAGCCCAGGTCCGAGGATGATTTGGTAGAACCACAGCACAGCAAATGCCCTCTTACTGCTTTCCCAAACACCATGAAGGACAAATATGACATGAAGTCCAGTTCACCACCCCTACACTGGCAAAGGGGGTCCTCTGCTGAACTGAGGACCACCCCAGGTTCCACAGGTGGGTCTGAGAACAGAACTCTTATGGCAAAGACAGATGAACAATTGTAGGCAGACAGATGAAGAACAGTGCCTGGCCTGGACATATGCTAAGCGAGGAAAGTCCACGAGGGAAGCTGTGGAGATGACTGCAATATTTGCCAGGCAGTGAAGGGCGCAAGAGTCTGCAGCCACTCATGGAAATCAATAGTGAACCAGAAAACGGAAAGCTGGGAAAACTACACCACATTTTTCTCCCTCCCCAATTAACTGAGGCAGTCAGATCTTGAGACCACAGTGGAGTCCTGCTTCAGGCAGGCAATTGAGTGGTATGCAGAGAAAATTTCTTGGCTGCTTACAATCTGCCTGTGATCCCAGTGTAAAAGGAGACATGAGTTAATGTTATAACAAGAGTGTGAAGGTTTCAAGTTGTTGCTGCTATTGTTTTTTTTTTAAATTTTAAAGGGTGTAAAATTAAACACAACAAAACAGGACATAAGAAAGCATAAATTTCAAAGCTAGTCCAAAGCTAGATAACCAGAGATCTTCACTATCTATCATATTGTCTCTTGTTTTCTTCCAAATGGTTGTCCATATCTTTGTATGCAGAGGGTTCATACAAAACAACATAGCCAGTCTTTCACAAGATGTCCAGTTCACTGGCTCCCACTTGCTAAGTGGGTGGGGTGGACACACGGGACGGGGGACAGGATGACATGAGATGTTTGATTCTCAGCCCACAGGCTCACAGCCACTCACAGCCTCTCACCAGAGAGGGGAGGAGCTCCTTGTTCTCCTGGCACCCTAGGTCGCTGCATGGTGCAGGTCCTGAGACGCCAGGGTCTCTCTCCTGCGGGCTGCCGAAGCGTGCCACACGTATCTGCTGCTGCTATTGTTGATGATTATGATGTTTCATTGCTTATTTGCTCTGAATTATCTTCATTGTTTTATTTTCTTCTGGTTCTCATTTTTTATTGGTATTGTTTTGTTATTTTACTTTATTTTATTCTTTAATGTTTTATCCCTTGTCCTAATCCCTTTTTCAGTCCTTCTCTCATTTTTTTTTTTTTTAAATCGGTCAGGGATCGAACTCATGACTGAGCACTTGCAAGGCAGGCGCTTATGCCACTGAGCTAAATCCCCAGCCCCTTCTCTCATTTTTTGACTTTATTTCTTCCCAATTCTTTTTTCTTCCCTTCCTCATTTTCTTATTGCCTTGTCGACCTTTTCCCCCTTGCAATCTACCATACAGCATATATGTAACAGGGGCCTGTGTATGTGCATTAAAAATAAGAATTACCCAGTGCTAAAATTCAAACAATAAATTCAAGGATATGTCAGGGCAATCCTTAGCCAACCGGTCTTCAAGGATCCAAACAAAACTAACCACAAATATATTAACAGGCTTTGACAATCTTACCCTCCCCATCTCAAAATATACTTTCACTTATCTGGACACAAATACCCTCAGACACTCACTCAGACTAGCTACCTATACAAGCTATAAAAATAATTCCAACATAGTCCAACTCCCAGTCTATTTTTCACCTATTGATTTTTTTTAACCTCCCTCTCTTTCCACTAAGAGACCCCTGTCCTTTTCTCCTTCCTCTCTTCCTTTCACCAAACTTCATATTCCAGATGTACCACTGATAGGAATATACTGTAATCAATAAGGTGTACTGATAAAATCAAAACAAGTTTAATGTTTAAGATCAGAGTATAATTGGATCCTTTGATGCTACTTTAACCAGTAGAAATTTTCTCCTTAAAACACAGTGACTGGGTCCAACTCAATTAAATCTAATAGGTTAAAATGGCAAACAATATACCTTTTGACAAGTAAAGCTAAGATCACATCAATAGAAATAGAACTTAACTAAAGAGCTCTTCATACCAACAAAAAATTGTCTTTATTTGATCTCAACCCTATGCTCCAAAAAAAAAAAAAAAAGGAACATGATAAAACAAAAATTGTTGAACAAGGAGCACCAGTGGAGATGAAATCAAACAAAAAATAGCTAAACTGCAAGAAATGTTAAAAGAGGAAGCAAAGATGTGGGCTCAAAGATGACATAACCCAAATTACACTGGAGCTATCAAACTAACCATTGTGATTATGGAAGCAAAAAATTAAAAATTAGAAAAGCTGAATGAAACTACTTAAAACATGAATGACAAAAAATAAAAAAACTTGAATGACAAATTTACCAAAGTAAATGATGCCATAAAAAAATTGTCAAACAGAAATCCTGGAGATAAATAATTCCATTCTATACACAAATAGTGTAAATGACCTGTGTAATAAAAGACTTAGACCTAAGTATGAAATGGAAACACATAAAGATATATTCAGAGAAATCTTAAACATGATACGAGAACAAGCAGAAGTCATCAAACAGGTACTAGATGATAAAAAGAAAACTAACATAAAGCTAATTGAAGCTAATCAGAAATTAGAGGACAGCACACATGGAATAAAAAATCCGTTTACAGAAATTGTAGCAGAGAACTTTTCAAGTAGGGGGAAAGAACTCAACACATAACTAAGTGAGGCTTATAGAATGCCAAATAAGTACAATAAAAAAGCTCCCCATGACATATCATAGTCAAAATCCAAGAAATTCAACATAAAGATAGAAAGAACCTTAAAAGTTATCAGAAAAAATCAAAAAGTCACTTATCACAGACCTATTACAAGAACAGCAGGCTTTTAAACACAAACTTTTAAGTCCAAGAGAGTTTGAAATGAAGCATTTCACGGCCTAAAAGAAAATGACTTCAAATTCAAACTAACATAACCTCCAAAACTACCTTTAAAAATTGATAGAGACCCTGACTGATGTGCTTTGAAATTTTGTTATACTTTGCTGCTGCTGCTGCTTCTCCTTCTCTTTCTTCTCCTTCTTCTTCTTTCTTCATCTTTCTCTTCCTCTTCCTCTTCCTCCTCTTCTTCTTTTTTTCTTCTTCTTCTTCTCTTTTTTTAAATTTTGAATAGAATGGATTTGAAAAAATAAAAAGAAAAATCTAAAAATAAAAAATAAAAATTGATAGAAAAATAAGGACATTCTATGACAAGGAATACATTAATAAATTCATGAACGCCAAACTAGCACTCCAAAAAATTATTGAGGATATCCTAGAGAGACAACAAAGCCAAAAATGTAATAGAATGAATACATCAAGCAAGATGAACAGATAAACAAAAGGGGAAAATAAATGAGTCAACAACAGAAAAAGAATATAATGACAGAAATAGGTTAATATTCTTAATAATTCTCAATATAATGGCCTCAATTCCTCAATTAAAAGACACACATTGGAGGACTGGACTGAAAAATCAAACCCAATGGTTTGTTATATTCAAGAAACTCACTTAAACCAAAAATAAATTCATAAATTAAAAATCAAAGGATGGAAAACAATATTCCATGCACCAGAACCATAGAAGCAAGCAGAGATTGAAATTTTATTCTCCAAGTAAACTTTGGGCAAAAACTGATCGGAAAAGGCAAAGAAGATCACTGTGTATTAGTTAAGAGAGTAATTCAACAAGAAGAGAAAACAAATGTAAGTATACATACACTAAAGTGCACTCTACTTCATAAAAAACACTACAGGACATAAAAGAATAAACACCAGTACAGTCATAGTGGGTGTTGTCAATGCACCACTTTCACAAATAAACTAAATAAAAATTAACAAAGAAATATCAGAGATCAGTCACATCTTTGAACAAAAAGACTTACTAGATATCCAAAGAGTGTTCTACCCTACTACAAAATAACACACATTGTTCTCATCAGCACAAAACCTTCTGAAAAAAAAACCATATAGTAGTTCATAAAGCCTGCTTAAATAAATGGAAAAGAGGAGCTGGGGATTTAGCTCAGTGGTGTAAGTACCTATCTGGCAAGTGTGAGGTCATGAGTTTGACCCCTGGTATGAAATAAATAAATAAATAAATAAATAAATACAAAAGAATCAAAATCATCCCATGTACACCATCACATTATACTATACTAAAACTACACACACAAAATTTTACCAAACACCTGGACATTAAATAACACACTCCTTAACACTTGATGAGTCACAGAAGAAAGAAAAGAAGAAAGGAAACAATTCTTTGAATCAAACAATAGTGCCATGTTATGACTTGTGTTTGTATCTCCTCCAGAAAGCCTCATGCAGTCATAGTGGGGACTTTTAAAGTAATGGCTAGATCCAGTGTGTGATTGATTCATCGTGCAATGATAGGATTAAGGGTACTAGGATTAAGGGTGGGTGATTACTAAATCATCCCACAATTGTTTG
>PVJX010049745.1:0-10943 GCA_004027295.1 Dolichotis patagonum
AAAGACAACTAAAACATATCTTGCCTTGAAATAGTTAAATTAGAGTTTCCAAAGATGGCAGACCTATAGGTAGCAGGATATGGAGCCTCTCTGAGAGAGACAGTGTAATGCCAAAATAGAACACCCTGGAGAGACCCAAACAGAGGGAGATGGACTCTCTCAACCTAGGAAGAAACTAAGTGAAAAAAAAAAAAAACACTCGAATATGAGGTCCTGGGGCTACAATTAGAAAAGCTAAGATCAGCGAGCACGGTGCCCTCCTTGAACCGCCTGAATTCCTGCCTGAGACCAACTTGACTACTCTGCCTGTGGTTCTCTCTGTTAATATTTCAAGGCCATCTATACTAGAGATTACAGTCAATCTTCTCTGCCTTATTTCTGCTATTCTGTTTTTCTGCCATTGATAGTCTATTTTTCTTTTCCACTCCACTATCTGCCTCATTCACTGAGGCCTCTCTGCCACTGTTCCTGAAATGCTTGTATTCTTGTTCTCTCTCCCTAGAATGTCCTTCAGTATTTTTTGTAGGGTTGGATTGTTGGTCACAAATTCTCCTAGTTCCTTTTTGTCATGGAAGCATCTTGTTTCTCCATTAATTTCTAGAGAGAGTTTTGCAGGATACACCAATCTGGGCTGGAGATTGTTCTCCTTCAGTGCTTGAATTACTTCACTCCAAGCTCTTCTTGACCTGATGGTCTGTGTCGAGAAGTCTGCTGTGATTTTGATGGGTTTTCCTTTTAGGTGATCTGTTTCTTTTCTCTGATGGCTTTTAATATTCTGTTCCTATATTGAATTTCTGGGATCTTCATTATTATGTGTCTGGGTGTAGCTCTGTTTGGGTTGTAGGTGGCTGGAGTTCTGTATGCTTCATACATCTGCATATCATTTCTTTTTTCTACGCTTGGGAAATTTTCCTTAATAATTTCTGTGAATAGCCATTGTAATTCCTCTGTTTTGATTCCTGCTTCTTCATTCACATGCCTTACTGCATGGTTTAAAATGCACATACAGGACTGAGTTTACAACTCCCTGGATATCAGCAGTTGAAATAAAGATCTTTAAATATCATTGCTCGAAAACAATGATGCCTTATAAAATACTTCTAAAGGAATTCAGATCCATAAGATAGTATATTATTCTCTAAATCACTTAAAATAACTTCTTACAGGATTTAATTTATATTTAAGGGAGTTTCATGATACTCATTAATGTATGTCACATCTATAAGTGGAATCTATACATTCATTTCCTTTTTATACAGTATTTCTAACACATGCTTAATTAACTAAAGTTTTTTTTTCTTTTAGTCTCTTTAAGATAAAAAAAAATTTAAATGGCCTTAGGCAACTTAAATCAATGCATGCTTTAAAAATTGTGATGATTTAATATATTTAGTAGCTGTTTATGCATTATTCAGAATTCACCTCATATATACTAACGATTCCATAAATGTAGAGTGACTTAGCAAGAGCCTCTAACCCTGCAGCTGTCCTCGGTCATAGAATGAAAGCCTTAGTAATTGCACATTCAGAATTCATTTTTAGCTCACAAACCCATTCTCTTTCACTTTATGTGGAACTATTATCTAATGTTCTGAAGAACTCTAATAAAATGTAGACTTGCATATTTGGAGAATAAAACTATTTTCTATTTTCCCAGTCTTTATTAAAAGGCACAAAACTTTCTGGGT
Source organism: Dolichotis patagonum (assembly GCA_004027295.1). Lineage (NCBI taxonomy): Eukaryota > Metazoa > Chordata > Mammalia > Rodentia > Caviidae > Dolichotis > Dolichotis patagonum. Next base: position 1,689 of record PVJX010049745.1, read on the forward strand.
CAGAGTTTGGTATAGGGTTTTCGTTTGCTGAGATTGACTTTAAGGTCCTTGAATCAACCATTCTCCTCTTTCTCACATTGAGATCCTGAAAAGTCTAAACATTTGTTAAAATTGCCACTGGAGAACATACATTTTACTTTATCCTGTAATAAAAATTAACTGTTTTGTTGTTGTTCAGATCTTAGCAAGACAAGTTGCAGTTAGAAACGTGTGGAAGTGGTACTTAGAAAGCTATTGCCCCAACCAAAGTAAAACTAAGAACAAAGACAGATTTTTATGACTGTTGAACTAACTATAAATAAGATTTCCTGTAATAAAATTGAAAAATAAATAACACCATCTAAAACTATATAATAACTGCTTATCCATGATCAGCTTCTGTTAGAAGTTTAACTATGACAAATGTTATATAAATTATACTTTCATAAATTTGAGGTGTGGAATTTTCAGGTCATTTTGAAGGGTTCTGACTCAGAAATTTGTGCAAAGTTACACAGCACTAAACAGAAACTGCTTAAAAGATCTTCTCAATGTTTGGCAATATTAAATATTTGTATATAATTAAAACTAGAATACACTAATAATTTAATTGATTTATGCTAGCAGAAACACTGGTCTTTTTTTTTCTGAGTTAGAGCTAAAGATAAATTTAGTGGGTGAGAGCCAACAGTAACTTTAGATTCTTGAGCTATACTGGGATATCAATCTTGGCTTATACATGCTTATTATGATACATACTAGAATATTTAAAATGTTTATTTATGGATGTCTCAGACTCCTTCTTATACTTCACAACGTATCTGATGCTGGGTCACTCAATTAAGTGCTTACCTTCCACAATTTTAGTCAGATAGTTGAATGATGCCAAAAATATCTAAAGATATAATAGATAACAGGAGAAGTTTATTTCATGGTGCATTTACAACCAATTTCAACTATTGCCATCTATCAGCTGCTACCTACTTTTTATTTAATGGACCACATCTTAACAACACTGTACTACTCCCAAGGACTGCAATATTACTGTACACTTTATATAAGAAAATTCCTGTGAAACTATTAAGTATATTATATATTTGTCTAATAGCAGCTTTACATTACTTACCTAGTTTCAAGTCAATCCAGTGACATGATTGGTTAAATTAGAAGGCACAGTTTTTTGTTCAGTGAAAAAGATATTTTATGTGATTATAGTAGCTGAGAAAAATGGGATAATTAAAGAAGTTTGAGAGTAGATAAACTTATGAATACCTTACTGAAACTTTCAAAAGCTTTCAAGGAAAACAATGTTTACTTCATGCACCATTTTACATTAAAATGTATTGACTTTAGTAATACAAATGTTAACAAAATTAAGTTGACAAATTACAAAGTTCGTTTTGCGAGTTCTCAAGATTTTTAATCAGTATCCTTTCAAAGAATATAGCTTACATACAGCCTAGTTATGGTTAAATATTAGCTGCTTTTAAAAACATTTTAATTTATCAGTAATCCATTTGATTCTTTTCAAATAATTTTGCCATTACCATTTATTAAATATCTTCTTCTCCATCTATAAAACTCTTACAGACAAGTATATTTCATTGGTAAATGAATTTCTATACATAGATAGCATTTCTCAAGTTATAAGCAGGTAAATTTTTTTTAGTATATGACCCCATAAACTCCTATAAAGTTTTTATCTTCAGAAAAGGATTTATCAAGTAGTTAGAATGTTTGATAAACACCATATGACACTACTTGAATTTAGAAGAATTTGAATTCAAACACAGAATATTTAATATGGAAAACTCTGAAATTTTAAAAATTATAACTTCTATTTAAAAAAATTTGAAATGAGAATTCTATTTCAAATTCTTTAAACAGTCTGTGTCCCCTTATCAGATACTGGAATCCAGAAAGTGTCGAGGGAAACTTGAGAGTTTAGGAAAGATTTCCCTAACAAAGAAGGAATCACTATTAATCAAAATTGCATGGCTCTCCATCTCCCTGATACTTTCTAAGTGCTCTCTCACATAATTTGGAACCAGTTTTATAACTCCAAATAAATTAAAATGTTATACAAATTATTTTCAATATTGCTAATCTCTCATTAAATAAAAGTAATGCATGAAATTAGTGATCTGTTCCACCAAGTCACCTATGTTACTATGTTAAAGTGGTCTAAACTAACATTTAAACCAAAATAAAAAGGTCAAAATAAGATATCTTCACAGATTCTTAAATTTCCTGAGCAACTTTTTAGCATAGAGAATAACAAAGACTCACACTTAGGTTTCAGCTTCCAGCTATAGCCCTTGCTAGTTGACCTAGAATCTTGCCCTCCCTAAAATTCAATTTAAGATGAAATAGTAGGATACAGTAATCTGTGAATATACTTTAAATTCAGATTTATATTTTAAGCTTTATTTGAACACATTTTCAAAGGATGGATGAAAAATATAAGTGTAAAAAATACCTCTTCCTATTGATAAAAAATTTTAAATTTAAAACTATATTACTGCATTTGAAAAAAATGTTAGCTTATTGTCTTATAAACTACCAGCTTATAATGTGAAATAACAGTGTACATCTCAACAAGAAAATTAAAATAAAAACAGCTTTGTGCTGACCCTCTGTCTCCAAAATCTGGAAAATTTTATCTCTGCAATTTAGCAGCCAAGAAACCATGGAGGAAAGTGAACAAGGAGACACACAGAGTTACTGTGTCAGATTCTAGTGGTTATATCTTTACAGAGAAGCAAGTGACCTTGAAACCATACCGAGAAAATGCGAGACCAGAGACAAGAAAACAAAAGTGCTGGGTGAGTTTTCCTTTAACAGAAAATGAACTGTGGCTATCCAACATTTTCCCTATACTGAAGCTCAATTTGTATGATTGAGAAAGTCATGGTAAGCTACTTTTTACCAAGCCTTCTCTTTTGAATGTTTTACAAACTGAGTACATTCGCTCTAAAGTGCAGATAATTACTTGTATGATTTTACTACAAGTTAATAAAAAGACTAGAGCTAAGCTTCTGTGATTACGGGGCTATAAAAACCAAGTTAGACATTTTTAGTACCTTCCTAAACACACATCAATCCTCTGGAATTTAGTATTTAGGTTTTGTTTCATAACACATTTGTTTATTCTCCTACTCCTTACACAAGTGAAAGTGAGAAAGACAAAGAAAGCAAAAGCAATACTACTTCTTAGATGGCCAGTGTTTGAGAAGTAGCTTTCTTGGTATGTAAAGCCAAATTAATGTTTCTTAGACTTTAATAAATGTTTACATATTGTTCACAGTCATTTGTTTTTTTGGATAGCTGGATAAACTGGAAAACATTCCCTGACATTCAGACTTAGATTGTTATATAATCTTGCCTAGATATATTAGTTTTGTTTTCATGGCAAGAATTAGATTTCAGCTTTAACTCCTTCAGAGTCTTTTTTTTTCCTGAAAGTATTTTATGTAAGTGCCAATAGAATCTCATGTTTGCTTTGTGTTTAATAGCTATATACTTAGGTAAATCCTGAAGACACAATTTTATTGTGCTTACTATTAAAAGTATTTGGAAGACCATTCAGGGAAGCTACAGATTTTTTCTTTTTTATATGGGAACACTAAACAGAACCAAGAAATCAAAATTATGTTTTGGTCACTACTGTTCTTCTAGCCAAAATTCAGAAATCTCAGTTTTTATTCCATCACTCATCATTTTGATAATTTAACTTAATGGTTAGCCTCAACAAAGAGAAATGATATTTGTGCAAAAAGGCAATAACTTTGACATTAACAACTAATATTTGTTTCCACTGTGTCTAGCATTTTGTTAATAATAACCTAATTATTATAATGAGATTTAAGATATATATTGATGTCACAATCATTTACCAACATATAGAAACTAAAGCTTTATAAAGATTAAAGTCATTGGCCAAGGTCTTAAATTCAACCCAGAATCAACAGAATTATTATTGAATAATTATGTCAAAGAAGTCATCTCTGGTCTACTTCTCCTTATTTTCATGGATAAGAATCTGAGAAAGTATGCACAGCTCCATGACTCCAGACATCTCTGGTCTATTTCTTGTTATGTTCATGGATAGGAATCTGAGAAAGTATCCACAGCTACACGCTTCTCTTTAGTTACAAGAATAATGTCACTTCACTAAGTAAAATATCCATTTGATGTAGTAATCAAAACTTCAAACTTCATTCAAAGAAATAATCTTCTACCATTTGTAAGCTTTTCTACCTTGAGTCTACTGCATGCTGAAATGTTTGCCTCTAGTAGTGAAAGGATTAGGTGTCTTCCTTAATTCCTTTCTAGATTTGTGGCTCAGTGGGAAGTCAAATGAGGGAACAGATATTCTTGTAGTATAATATCAGGGACTTTTCAATGACAGAAAAACAACCTACTGACTTAGAAGAGAGGGAATGCATGCCTCAAAATTGGTGAACATGTTCTCATGATAGAGAGCATTCCTCTGTCTGCTGTTGGCTTCCACTTGCTTTCCTCAGCCCATGAGTGTCCAGAGGTCTACTGTCAGCCCTCTTGGGGCTTCCCAAACATCAACAATCAAAATTTATGCGTATTCCCTCTCATCATGTATGTCACATATGTCATAATAAGTCACCCCCAGGGTGGCATTCCATTTGTGATCAAGAAGAGGATCTCAATATCTCCTCTTTTCAGGCATGCTCAAGCATTAATCAGATCCTCGGAATCTGATCTGTACACTATGAGATCCTAGCAATAGACACTTTGAAACTTGTCCAAATTAATTTCAGTTGAAGGGGAAACACTCCCCTTCTTCATAAATTAGCTTCTTTCCTTCCTCCATGGCAGAAGCATCTAAGCATGATAATCTGGACCATCTGGACCATCTCTTACCTCTCTTCAATATTCTCATCAAGTCTTAAGCTCCCTCTAAGGTATCCTAGTAATGCATAAGCTGAAAATTGAAAACTAGATTTTTGCTATCATCTTTAGAATGTGCTTGACACAAATTGTTTTCTTGTTTTCCTTAGCTGAAACTCTTCCATTTGAATATCCTGTTGTGACATCTTAGAAAAGACTGAGAAGAAAGGAGAGTTTTATTAACTGTAAACTTGAAAATGGCTGAAGTATATATTACCCAATGGAAACCATATAGATGATGCTAAATAATATCCCATCAAAGGCTAAACCCTCTTGATTCAAATTGTAGTATTGAATTACTAACACCAACTATAAAAAGGGGTAGCCATACTTTTTCTTCAAAAACCATGAGACAGATATAGTTTCATGATGTATAGTCAAGCAGAATAAATTTAATATTTTAGACAGTTTCACATTTATTTAGAAGTACATACTAAAGCAATCTGTATAAGTAAAGAATAATTTCTAATAATGGATAAAAATTGATAAAAATCTGAGGTACTCTACAAACTAGTAAAGCTTCATCTCAAGATACTAGAGATTTCAGGTAAACTACACTGAAATTAGCATTTGGCCCTTGATATATTTCAGTACCTAACCAAGACAAAACAAACTTTCAAGGTGGGAAATGGCTCAAGTGATTTTACTTCATTTACTAGTAGGTGGTAGGGTCAGCTGTGCATCATTTGGTCATAAACTTCCATCTATGAAAAAGCACCCAATAGTGTGTAATTATCCATCTCCTATATAAAAGGACCCAGATGGACTTTGGACAGGAGTCCTTCATCTTCTCTTTCAGTTGATTTTTTCAATAAAGTCACCTTCCTTGCCCCAACACCATGTCTCTCAGTTTCTTTAGGCTGTCACATGAGGAGCGCCAGGATTTGGATCTGGTTATAATAACAACTCAAACTATGAGAGTCAAAAGAAAACATGCACATAGGGAGAAACCCATGTATTGATGCATTTATAAACTATCTCACCAACTGAACATCCAAAATAATCTTAGAAATATAACACTTTACTCTTCTGAATAAAGCTCCATTCAATTACAAAAATAATTATTTTTAAATATTATTTCGGAGATAGACAGCAGTAGACCAAGATGAATTAATATCAAGAAAACCTATTTGTTGCAGGAAAGAGGGAGAGAGAAGTTAAAATCTTAGCTTCTGGTGGAAAGGCAAAATGGAATTATTGACTTTTATGGACATGCTGATGTCTCTCATTTGGAAATTTGCATTTACATTCAGACAAGAAAAGAGATAGAAAAAAATCATTTTGCAATGATTGGGTAGCTGATTGGTAAGCTGCAGATCTGATGAAGAATTAAGTAATCAAATTAACATCTCAGAATCATTAGAACCTTGGAGGTAGAAGCAGAATTCAGGGTAGTCTAGCCTAATTCTCTCCTGGACCATATATTGACAAATTGCAATCAGCAGGTAAAGATCACTGAGTCCAGTGCTCAAACAACTAGAGTACATTAAAGCAGAGAGCTACTAGGACATTCAGACCATGTGAGACTTAATGTATTTAAGTGCTGAACACCTGATGTAACAATGGTTAGAAATTGAGGTTTCACCTTTTTAAAAAGTCTCAAGGTATTTATGTATGCCTTGTGTGAATTTCATAATTGCCAAAGTCTTTAGCACAGATGGTTGTATGCCATTGAAGCAATGTTCCCCAGCCCTTTAGCATTTACAGAGCTCATCTCTTACCTCAGCATCTTTCAAATATAGGTGTATATAGAATCAAATTTAAAATTAAGGGTATCTGGGTTCCAGCCACAGAGATACTGATTTGCATGGATAAGGACTTGGAATGTTTATAAAATCTTTCCAGTTAATTCTAATATACATTTAGGGCTGAAAACAATGGTTTTAGGACCACATTCTTAAAGAATAAGGATATATAGTTTAAAAATAAATAATAGATGAACTTCATGAGAAACATTCATATATTTTATTTATAATGCTAATTTATGTACTTTATATTTTTATATTTATCTACTTTATATTTCTGCACTTTAATTTACATTATATTTATGTACTTTATATTATATTTATAATGCTAATTTATGTACTTTAAATTTTAATCTAGGTTTGAAAATGAATATAGACCGCAGAGGACTGCGGTAGAAGGACTCAGCTGCTTGGGACGGCAGCTGCTGGGCCTTCCCTTCCTCCAGGAACACTGAGAAAGCCCAGTGCAGGCCTGAGCTGCCTGAAACTGTAGCTGCTGGGCCCATTCTTCCTTCAGGAACATCAAGGAAGTTGGCCACAGGCCTGAGCTGCCTGGGACCTCTGCTGCAGGACCTGCGCTTCTACCAGGAACATCAGAACCTTGGACTACAGTGGACTACTGTGCTGGCTGGATGAGAGACTCAGGAACCCCTCACCCAAACAGAAGACCTCATCATGCTCCAGTCAGTGTGGTGAGTTTGCCCCCTAAAATAGAGGTCTGCAGTGGGTAAATAGGAGTGGAAGTGAAACTCCCTCCAATTGTAAGACCTTGGCTAACCTAGCAAGAGAGTGGGTAACCCCTCTCCTTCACAGAGCACATCATACAAGTTGAGGAGTGCACCAATAATGCTCCCCCAACTTAGAGAAAATTAAAAGAACTTATGAGACCCCTAATGACATAGTAGGGCCTCAGCTGACACAAACACTATAGCCAGGGAGACCTGGTGACCTGCAACAACCAGAAGATACAGCAACAGCAGGAACTAAGAGTTGCCCTACATCAATACTTCTGGGCTAGTTAGCCCAGAAAGAATATAGGACTCACCCAACAGGCACGGTAGGAGGAATTCAGGAGACTGGATCTCCTCTTCATGGTGGTACCCAGCAATTTGTCAAACATCAACCACACAGTAGGACCTTAAAACACGCACTACAGAAAGTTGTGACTATTGGGATAGAAAGACAAGAAATTTACCCAAACTGTGAAAATGACTAAATGAAAAGGCCAAATGCAATCCTGAACATCTAGTCCATTAGGAGTAATGAAATAGAGGACCTTAAAAGTCATACACTAGAAATCTCTGAAAAGATAGCAAATGAAGTAAAGAAACAAATCCATGAGGCTATAAGGAACTCAAATTAGAAATAATGTTTTATGTAAAGAAAAAAGTAACCACCTTAGTAAATGAGTTGCTCAACATAGCTAGAGAAGAAATAGATTAAAAAAAATACAGGCGCATGGGAAATTGATTGAAACTTTGAATGACCAATGCAGAAAACAAGCAGAATCCACAAAACAGATTCAAAGAGATATGCAAGAAAAAAAATGTGTATTGAAAGCCTGCAAAGCCATTTAAATGAAGCTGAGGATAGAATTTTGGACCTTTAGGACAGGATCACAGATAGCAATCTTGAAAGGTTAGAACTTACAAAAACAACAAAGCAGCATGAAATGACAATCCAGCAGCTACAAGATGATGCCAGGAGGAGCAATGTTAGATTAATAAGCATCAGTGAGGAGGCAGGAGATGATGCACAGGATATAGCTAAGCTGCTCACAGAATTAATTGCAGAAAATTTCCCAAACATGGGGAAAAATCTGATATACAAGTAAGTGAGGCATATAAAATGCCAAACAGTCATAACCAACATAAACCTACACCCAGACATATAATAATAAAGATTTCAGACATAACAGCATACAAACAGAATAGTAAAAGCTGTTAGAAAAAAGACACATCTCACCTATCCAGGAAATCCTATTAGAATCACAGCAGACTTCTCAGCACAAACATTCAGGTTAAGATGAGCTTGGAGTGGAGTATTTCAATCCCTGAAAGAAAACAACTTTCAACCCAGACTGATGTACCCAGCAAAACTGTCTGTCAAATTTAATGGAGAAACAAGATACTTCCATGACCAAGAACAACTGAAGAAATTCATGTCCACAAACCAACCCTTAGAAATAGTGCTGAAGGACATTATAGATAGAGATTAAAATGACCACAATCTCCAGAACAACAGAAAGAAACCACAAGGCTGGACAAGAAAGTAAACAAAGGAGAAAAGCAGGAAACTAACAACAGTAATACAACATGGCAAAGTCAAGCCAGTACATATCAGTGATATCCATAAATGTAAATGGGCTCAATTCATGTATCACAAGAAACAGGTTGACAGAATGGATCAAGAAACAGGATGCCACAATATGCTGTATTCAAGAAATATACCTAACTCAAAAAGAAACTCATAGATTAAAAGTCAAAGGATGGAAAACAGTATTCCATGCAACAGGAACTCAGAAAAAAGCAGGGGTAACTATTCTATTTGTAGACAATGTGAACTTCAAACTTAAAATGACTAAAAGAGACAAAGAAAGTCACTA
>PVJX010049746.1:0-10942 GCA_004027295.1 Dolichotis patagonum
CGGCAAGGCCTGCCCAACTCTCAGAATCTAAAGGATTTGGGCTGGGGCCTGGGCTAGGGCGGGGCGGGGCCAGGGCGGAGGCGTTTCCGGCCCTGACCCCGCCCCATCCCGGCCCCGCCCACCCTGCCAGGAGTGAGCCCGCGGGACCGAGGCCAGGGTGCCGTGTCTGTCTGATCGGGTTGAGATTTGAGAGCGGAGCGACTTGGCCCACCAGAGTGAGTGTCCCGGCGCGGTCCGCGAAGCCCCTGCTCTGCCTGCCACCCACATCCCCCGCTCCGACAAGGGGGTCCTGGCGCCCCACCCAGCTGGGATCGTGGAAGCAACTCAGGCAGTCACCCCACCCGTGTCTGGCCGTGCTGGGGGTGGCAGAGGCGACCAGGAAGGAAAGGAGGGTGGGGTCTTAATCCCTGACAACTTCTGGGTCGTCTGTTCCAGCCCATGGCTCACAGCTTGTCCTGCTGCATCTTGCCTGGAGGTTGAGGCCCATTCTACAGATAAGGACACTGAGGCCCAAATAGGCAGTGTCAGGGCTAGAAAGGAGCTGGGTGGTTCCAGAGCCCACCAATGTGGTGCGGAGAGGCGCGGTGGCTCTGGAGGAAGGGCCACTGGATGAGAAGTGCTGGAGTCTCAATTCCAGCCAGGCTGGGACAGGCTCACCTGGCTTTTGCTTGCTTAGCACCCCCCCCCCGGCTGAGCCCCCTACTGGTCAGGCCACTTTAAACTGCTCCTCTTCCAGCTCAGTTGGTTGACCTATAGGACCAGGTTCCCACCTTGCTTCCAGAGGCCAGTGTTAGGTAGTAGGGGTGAAAGACATTACTGGAGACCCACTCACCCAAAGAGGAAGTAGAGGCACAGCGAGGGCAAGAGGCTTGCCCATGTCACACAGCCAGTCCCAACCTCGGTAGGTCTCCAAGCCCTGGTCCCTGGCCCTCTGCCCAGTGGCCAGAGCCATTTTCTTGGGCAGTGGAACCCAGTCCATTTTGCCCTGCGCCCCTGCCCAGGGCCTGCTCTTCTGCAGTCTCAGCCTGCCCTGAAGTCTCTCCTTTCCCAGGCTGGGGATGGGGCTGTGGTTTCCTATTCAGAGTTAAGTAATCGGGGGCCTTGGGGAGGAAGTGACCGGCAGGGCTGCCCCAGGCAGCAGCAGGCCAGGCTCCCTGGTGGTGAGGCTCCCTGTTCGAGCCTCTCTGCCTTGATTTGTGAGTTCAGAAAAGTTAGTTCACCTCACAAGGGGTCGTGGGACCGAAGCGCTGTGGCCACAGAACAAACGGGACCCTCAGGGCATCCTGGCTTCCGAGCTAGTGCACCGGGAGAGGCCACCTTGGCCCTCCCCTTGCTTGCATTTCAGCAAGTCCTTTCCCGCCTGCTTCACAGTTTCACTTTCATTGGTTTCAACACCTGGGAGGCTGTCCCCAGCCCCCACTCCAACTGCTACCAGGGTCACTAGCAGCAGCCGCAGCCTAATGGCTGATGGGGTTCAAGAGGAGGTTCCCCCCCCATTTTCCTTCCCTCAGGGAGGTAGGAGCTGCCCGAGGGCAAGCCCCAGCCTAGCCAGGTGTCAGCTGTCACTGCCTGCCGGCTCCTGTACACAAGGTACGAAGAAGTGGCTCGTGGCCCCAGGTCCCAGAGATAAGTAAGCAGGGTCTAGGGTGAGGACCCAGCAGCAGCAGAGATGAGCAAAGCTGGTGTCTTGGGACAGGGGTCAGGACGGGGCAGTAGGTGAGAGCTTGATGCTGGGTTGCCGTGGAGAGCTGTGGGGTAAGCCAGGCCAGCCCCACGCCCAGTCACACTGCTTACTTTCTGTGGATCTCAGTGTCTCGTCACCCTCTTCCTAGGCCTCAGTTTCCCCAGCTCTCTAATGGGTTTGGTAGCAGCACTTCTCTTCTGGGATTTTGCTAGCAGAGGTGTGCATTTGACTTGCTGGCTTGGGACCTGTCTGTGGCTTGCCCCTGACGCCCCATCCACCCTGCAGGACCATGGGCCCCATGTTTCGTGGTGAGGAGGTGGCCCTGGTCCAGCTCTTCCTGCCCACAGCAGCTGCCTACACCTGCGTGAGCCAGCTGGGTGAGCTGGGCCTCGTGGAGTTCAGAGATGTGAGTCTGGTTGGGACGGCTGGGAGGGCTTCATCCTTGGCATCACTACTGAGGGGTGACAATGACCTGGGCTTGGTGGGAACCCACCTCCCCCATGATGGCTGGTGGCTCCACATGTGTCCTGGCAGCCCTGTCGTAGGTTCTCTGCTCTTAGTTGGCCTCCTTGGCTTCTGCTCTTGCCCTCTCTGGGCGTGTGGCATCTGAAGGCCCACAGAGTACTCAGTACCTTTTTGGAGGAGGCAGCTGAGACCCAGCCCTGGGCCCCAGGTTGGGAACCTCCTTGGGACACTAACTCCTCCGTGTGGCAACCACAGCTGAACGCATCTGTGAGCGCCTTCCAGAGACGCTTTGTGGTGGATGTCCGGCGCTGTGAGGAGCTGGAGAAGACCTTTAGTGAGTTGACCCTAGGCGCGCATCCCTAGCAGGCTTCTTGGAGGAACCATCATCTAAGCTCGCTCTGAACTGCAAGTCCGGGTGGCCCAGGTGGAAGGCAGAGAAGGGAGGAGCAGGCAGGGCCTGGAACTTCATCTGTGGACACCGGCAGCCATAAGCAGAACAGGGGCAGGGACAGCTTTGTGCTCTGTGACAGCCTGGGATGGGTGGAGGCCATGGTCTAGAGTTGCATCCCCAAAGGAACAGCTCCTTCTTGGATCCAGACAGGAAGCACCCAGCCCTGGGCCGTGCCCTGACCACGGGCTGCCACACAGCCAGGGTGGGAAGACAGGGCAGGATTTGCTTTGGGGGCTGTGAGTCTGACTTGCAGCACTAACGGGCCAGGCAGTTCAGCCCTCATCGCAGGCCTGGGGATGCCAGGGCCGGCGTCCAGGAGACCTCAGAGGGCCTCAGGGCCTGGGCTGGCAGTGGCAGAGGGATAGGGGCGTGGGGGTGCAGATCAGCCTCAATTTGAGCTTCAAGGAAGGTGACTTCTGGGATAGCCTGGGATTTCCTGGGGCTCCCTGACTCCATGAATTCGTTAGCAGATGGGGCGATGGATTTGGGGTCAGCGTTCAGGGCCCGCCAGACGTGAGCCAGCCCCTGGTTAACAGTAGACATTAGCTGGAGCAGCTTTCCAGCTACCCTGATCCTACCCCATGCACTCAGCCTTCCTGCAGGAGGAGGTGCGGCGGGCTGGCCTGGCACTGCCCCCGCCCGAGGGGAGGCTGCCCGCACCCCCACCCCGTGACCTGCTGCGCATCCAGGAGGAGACTGATCGCTTGGCACAGGAGCTGCGTGATGTTCGGGGCAACCAGCAGGAGCTGCGGGCCCAGCTACACCAGCTCCAGCTCCATTTGGCCGTGCTGGGCCAAAGCCACGGCCCGCCGGTATGGGTACGCCTGAGGGGTACGCCAGCTCTCTCCCTTCCTGCGTGGGGCTCATGGTGTGTCTGTCTCTTGGCTCCCAGCTGGCAGCTGCCCACACTGATGGCCCCTCCTCAGAGAGAAGTCCCCTGCTACCACCCCCCGGGGGGCCACACCAGGACCTGAAGGTCAAGTGAGTGGACCTCTTGTCCCTTCCTGTCCCACCCAGTGGATGGGGCTGCTCCTTGCCTAGCGCTGTTCCCTCCCCCACAGCTTGCCCCCTGCCTGCTTCCTGAGGCCTTGCGGCTGGGGGTTTTCTGTCTCTGGCCCTGTCCTTGGTGGGGGTGACCTGACTGAGTGGCCGAGGGAGGCATGGGCTGGGGGTCCAAGCTCCCCTCCAGCCCTGGCCTGCAGCTTCGTGGCAGGTGCCGTGGAGCCCCACAAGGCTGCTGCCCTAGAGCGCCTGCTCTGGAGGGCCTGTCGTGGCTTCCTCATTGCCAGCTTCCAGGAGATGGAACAGCAGCTGGAGGACCCCGTGACAGTGAGCCATTGGGGCCCAGGGTGAGCGGGAGCATCCTGGGCGGAGCCAGAGCCCCAGGATAAACTGAGGCTGGCTCTGGCAGGGTGAGCCCACGAGGTGGATGACCTTCCTCATCTCCTACTGGGGCGAGCAGATTGGACAGAAGATCCGGAAGATCACGGCATGGTGAGCCACCATGCACGCCCACAGGCCTGCCTGGCTCTGGGCGCTTGCTGGCCTCATGTGCCCCAGGTCCCTGCAGGTCACTGGCACCAAGCCTTCCTGTCCCTGTGCCTCCTGAGGAGCCCTCACATGTGCCTCATCTCTGCCAGCTTCCATTGCCACGTCTTCCCGTTCCTGGAGCAGGAAGGGGCCCGGCGGGGAGCCCTGCAGCAGCTGCAGCAGCAGAGCCAGGAGCTGCAGGAGGTGGGCTCCCTTCCAGCCCCACCCCATCCGTCCCCTGCCTGCCTGGCCCCCCCTCACGGCTCACACCGGCCTGCAGGTCCTGGGGGAGACAGAACGGTTCCTGAGCCAGGTGCTGGGCCGGGTGCAGCAGCTGCTGCCGGCAGGGCAGTTGCAGATCCGGAAGATGAAGGCTGTGTACCTGGCCCTCAACCAGTGCAGCGTGAGCTCCACCCACAAGTGCCTCATTGCCGAGGCCTGGTGTGCCGTGCGTGACCTGCCCACCCTGCAGCAGGTGCTGCAGGACAGCTCGGTGAGCATGGCCAGGCCTCCCGCCCACCGTCCCGCCAGGCAGGCGCCTCCTGGCTGCATCACATCCTATGTTCCCAGCATCTTTCCTTTGCCCGGGGTGGGGCCGGGCTCCCTTTCTTCTCCTCCCCGACTCCCGGACTCTCCCAGACTCCTCCAAGGAGTCCACCCCGGGGCCCTCATCCTCCCTCCTCTGCCTTCCCAAAGCCCCAGCAGTTATAGTCAGGAACCCCCTTCATCTCTGGACTCCAGATGTGGTACAGATCCTTGCCCCACGGGCTCCGTGGTGCACACTGCTGGTCCCAGGTACAGCTGGGACCGCCTGAGGAGACACCCTTTTGTTTCTCCAGCAGTTCCTGGTCTAGGTTATGCCTTTGGTGCCCCTGAGTCCCCTGACCTGGGTGGGGTGGGGCTGCTCATCTTGTTTCTCAGAGAGGAGGAGGAGGCCGGCTCCCTCCCATTCCCTGTACCCCCACTGAACGCTCAGAGTGAGCCCTGCACTGCTCCATCGCAGCTGGACCTGGCTGGGGTCCCAGGGCTCCTGAAGGCCCCCAGCCTCAGTCTCTGTGTCTCTGCCCGGGCCCCAGAGCGAGGTGGGAGTGAGTGCCGTGGCTCACCGCATCCCCTGCCAGGACATGCCCCCGACTCTCATCCGCACCAACCGCTTCACTGCCAGCTTCCAGGGCATTGTGGATGCCTACGGTGTGGGCCGCTACCAGGAGGTCAACCCTGGTGAGAGCTTGCATCGCACCCCTGTGCCCGTCCTGGGGACTCGTGCCTGGGCCAGGGTGGAATGGTCTCCCCTCTGGGTCAGCCCACACCTTTGAGAAGGTCAGGCCCCTCGTCCTTTCTCCGGGACTTTGTGTTTGTCCTCAGCGAATTCCCCTTGCTGGATTCACAGGGGCGCCAGCTTGGGTTTGTACCTCGGCAAGCGGGGGCTCAGGTCGGAGTCCAGCTCGCTTGCTTTGATGAGTTTCTTAGTTGCTCTGAGCCTCAGGTTCCTTGTCTGTAGGGTGGAAATGATAGTGCAGACCTAGAGACTTATTGGGAAGGTTGGAATCATGAGAGCCACCCCATCTGAGATTGAGTTCATTCTGTTTCAGCTTCACTCTAATAGGTTCTGGTGTGAGTGCTCTGTTAAAGGAGATGCCTCAGGGATGGGCTGGGTGAGAACCTGGCAAGGAAGCTGAGTGGGGGCGCCTCTTGCCCAGTGCTGTGGCACACAGCCCAGAGCCACAGGAGACGGAGGCAGGACAGATTTCACTCTGACTGGCTGCCTTTCCTTGTGGCCACTCTTCTGTGGCACCTGGCTGCAGTGTGGGTGGCTGATGCCATGAGTGAATGGAGAGACCCAAAGGGCCCATAGTGTGTTTGGGAGCCTGGCTTATAGCATAGCCATGACTGTAATGGGGCTTCTCTGGAGAGAGGCCTTGATCTCACTCAGTGGACAAGTCAGGGTGCCCAGGTCCCCAAGGTAGTAGACAGGATATGAGGACAGAGTCTGAGGCTGTGGATGCCAAGGCAGGGTGCCACCCAGTTTTCCCTGCTCTAAGTTCCTCCTCATTGATAGATGCCAGTTTAGTTAGGGCGAGTGGCATTGTCCAGGTCCCCACAGTGGACAGTCTGCTGCTGGGGGCTCTCAGAGCCATGGCCTGGAGCACCCCAGTTGGTAGCTAATCCCAGATGCAGCCTCACAGTTCCGGAGGCTGGAAATCCAAGATCAAGTTCTAGTGGGGTCAGTTCCTATTGAGGGCTGTCAGGGAGATGGGGTCTTGGCCTTTCTCCTGGGCTTGTAAGAGGCTGTATTCTCCCTGCAGATGTTTGTGACTGTGTCCAAACTTTCCCTCTTTGTAGGCTGAGGCAGGAGGATAGCATGCAGGAGTTTGAGACCAATCTGGGCAAACAAGACCCCTTTCAAAGACAAATAAGCTGGTTGTGGTGGTGCATGCCCTATACGTCCAGTACTGGGAGGCTGAGGCAGGAAGGAGCTTGGTCCCAGGTTGGGCAATTTAAAGTTTTAGTAAGACCCTGTCTCAAACATAAAAATAAATTTTAAAAAAAGGGCTGGGGAGGTAGCTCAGGCCCTTAGTACCAAAAAATAAAAAAGGTTTCAAAAGCTAAGTTTACATGGGGAGCCAGTGGCCTGCCAGGTCCTGCACTATTGTTGAGCATATTTTCAGAGGGGTAAACGGGCTCAGAGAGGTTGAGTAGCAAGCCCAAGGTTGCAGAGCTGTGGAGCGCCAGCAAGTGGTGTCCCTGCCTTGAAAGTGCCCTCTTGGCAGTTCCTGGGGTCCAGAGGTTGGGTTGGGGTCCTTGGAGGCACCTTGGACCAAGGCAGCAGATGCCGGTTCCCCTGTAGGCGCTGGCTGACCGCGTACCCGTCTGCCCACAGCGCCCTATACCATCATCACCTTCCCCTTCCTCTTCGCGGTGATGTTCGGTGACGTGGGCCATGGGCTGCTCATGTTCCTCTTCGCCCTGGCCATGGTGCTTGCCGAGAACCGGCCGGCCATGAAGGCCATGCAGAACGAGGTGCTGCCCGGGGCCTGGTGGGGTTGGGGCAGCAGGGCTGGGCAGCCCCTCACCGTGCCACACCCTCCAGATCTGGCAGACCTTCTTTGGGGGCCGCTATCTGCTCCTGCTCATGGGCCTGTTCTCCGTGTACACTGGCTTCATCTACAATGAGTGCTTCAGCCGCGCCACCACCATCTTCCCCTCCGGGTGGAGTATAGCCGCCATGGCCAACCAGTCAGGCTGGAGGTGCGACTCCCAGCCCCTGGTCCCCAGCCCATCCTGCCACCCTGGGCCTGTGCTTCCTGACCACCACCCACTCTTGTCACAGCGATGCATACCTGGCCCAGCACCCAGTGCTTGACCTGGACCCCAATGTCTCTGGTGTCTTCCTGGGACCCTACCCCTTCGGCATCGACCCGGTGAGTGCTGCCACTGCAGTGCTCACAGGGTATAGGCAGGTGGGAGGGCCAGGGTGGGGACTCCTGTACCCCATCTGCTCGTGCATCCTTGGTGGTCTATTGGTTAGGGTTTGGTGCTGTCTCCCATTTGCTTTTTCCTCCTTCAGCAGCCATCCCCAGCACCTACTGCATTATGCACAGGACACAGCCCATCCTGCTGGGCCTGTCCCTATCACCTGAGAGGGCAGAGAGGCCTGCACTTGTAGCAGTTCAGCCTGTGCTGGAACCTCTGTGTGCAGTGGTTTTATATTTGGTTCACATAATGACTGTGGGCACCCATTGTCCAGATGGGAAAACTGAGGCCCAAGCCACATAGGAAGGTCACTTAGCTGGGAAGAACTGGGGCTTGAGCCCAGGTTGCTTGACTGCCCTGACCTCTCAGCCATTGGCTTCCTTCCATTGCTCTCAGCAGTGGTGACAGAGGGTGCTGTGAGGGGCTGCAAGGCTCCCCCGCTACACCCTGAGCATGGCATCCTCTGTCACCCCAGGTCTGGAGCCTGGCCACCAACCACCTCAGATTCCTCAATTCCTTCAAGATGAAGATGTCTGTCATCCTAGGCGTCGTCCATATGGCCTTCGGGGTGGTCCTGGGCGTCTTCAATCACATGTGAGGACAGAGCTGTGGCAGGGGCGGGTTCCTATAGCCTAGCAGGGCCTGGGTAGCACTGCGACCCACTTGTTCCCCCCAGGCACTTCGGCCAGAGCCACCGGCTGCTGCTGGAGACGTTGCCCGAGCTCATCTTTCTGCTGGGCCTCTTCGGCTACCTCGTCTTCCTGGTCATCTACAAGTGGCTGTGCTTCTCGGCCGCCGACTCGGCCACGGCTCCCAGCATCCTCATCCACTTCATCAACATGTTCCTGTTCTCCCGCAGCCCCACCAACCGGCCGCTCTACTCCGGGCAGGTGTGCTGGCCGGGAGGGGGTGCACACCGCCTTGTGGGGACCCCTGTCACCAGGCTGCTCCGAGCTGCAGGATCCTCATCTAGGAAGTGGGGCTGTGGGCCTGAGACCCTGCAGACGGGGTTAGAGGCAATGGCACAGACCTCCGCAGGGGTGATGCACAGTGGGTACTGGTGGCCCGAGGCCTCTCTCAGGAGTCTGTGGAGCCACAGCCCTTAGTGACAGGCACCCGGGGGAGTTGGGCCCACAGCTCTCCCGCCCCATGGCTGACGTGCCTGAGCTCCTGAGCCCCTGCTGTGTTCACCGTGGCCTGACGCGCCCTCTTGCCCACAGGAAGTGGTGCAGTACGTGCTGGTGGTCCTGGCCTTGGCCACGGTGCCTGTCCTGCTGCTGGGCACACCTTTATACTTGCTGCGCCAGCAGCGCCGCCGCCAGAGGAGGCCTGCAGGGGGGCAGGTAGAGCCTGAGGAGGGAGGGCTGTGTGGGAGGCAGGCTACCATCCCTGTCCCTGCACCCCACTTCCTGCAGGCTCCGGCGGCTGTGAGTGGACGGCTGGGGCTACTCACGCTGCGTATTGCTATCCCCTGCCCCAGAATGAGGACAAAGCCAAACTTATAGACTCCCCTGATGCCTCTGAGAGTGGCTGGGGTCCTGATGAGGAGAAGGCAGGGTGCTCTGAGGATGACAAGGAAGCTGAGGTGGGTGTGACACCTTGAGAGGGCCGTGGTGGCTGCCAGCCCGGTTGGCCCCTCCGTGCTCCTCACTGCCACTTGCCCACCCGCCTGGCAGCTCGTCCCCTCTGAGGTCTTCATGCACCAGGCCATCCACACCATCGAGTTCTGCCTTGGCTGCATCTCTAACACGGCCTCCTACCTGCGCCTCTGGGCCCTGAGCCTGGCCCACGCCCGTGAGTGCTCAGCAGAGTGGCATGGGCAGTGGGGTGGCCTGGGTTCTGTTCCAGGGCACTTTACACAGTGGCCAGCTGGGGGGCCTATGTCACCCCTATGAAATCAGGCCTTGCTGGCCCCACAGCCAGGGAGGCATCAGCCCTGGGGTGGGGGACCGGCAGGCGCTTCCTCACCCATAACCCCGTGGCCCTTCTTCCCACAGAGCTGTCGGAGGTCCTGTGGGCCATGGTGATGCGTGTGGCCCTGAATTCGGACCTCGATGTGGGCGTGCAGGCTGTACTGCTGGTTCCCATCTTTGCTGCCTTCGCTGTGATGACTGTTGCCATCCTGCTGGTGATGGAAGGGCTGTCCGCCTTCCTGCACGCCCTGCGGCTGCACTGGTGAGCGCCCCCTGCCGGCCTGGGATGAAGGGCTGGGATGAAGGCTCCCCCTTACCAGCCTCCCCTTCTCGCCCCCAGGGTGGAGTTCCAGAACAAGTTCTACTCGGGCAATGGTTACAAGCTGAGCCCCTTCACCTTCGCTGTCGAGGATGAATAGCACCTCAGCGCGTCCTTAACGGGAGACGGAAGCAATAAAGCGCAGGCAGGCCTGCAGCAGCATTCTGGTCCTTTCTGAGGCGCCAGGGGTTGGGTGAAGCCCCAAGGGCCAGGCCCTGAGTCCTGGGCTCCTTTGGGTCCTACCTTCACCCTACTTTCTAGCTGAAGTGGGACGGGGGTGAGGAGCACTAGTCTGGGATCTGGGCCTCAGGAATTAAGGGTGCAGATTCACAAGCACACCTGCAGTGCCGCAGACTCTTAGGGTGAAAGGAACACACACTAGGGCTGAAGAGGGGTGTTTCTTACAAGTTCTAGCTCATGCCTTGCAGCCATGTTGGGGAGTGAGCTTTCCACCCTTGGAGGTATGCAAACTGGCTAGGGCATGTAGCCTACTGTGGCAGAGGGTGGTGTTTGTCATGTGTCCAGCCCCAAAGAGGAGCAGTGAGGCACCCCAGCCTGTTCTAGTGCTGCAAGGGGTCACACACCTGCAGCCAGTGCTCGAGGGAAGGGCAGGAACCGACCAGAGCAGCTGAAGACTTGCTCAGGGCCCTGGAGATCAGAGCAGGGGCTGAAGTGACTCCAGGCTCTGTCCTCTCACAGAGGCCACTGCCTCTTCCTCTGGGTGGTGTCTTGCCCGGAGGCCATCCTCTTCCCTCTGGCCCTAGTCCTGCCATGGGCTAGGAAGAGGAGTCAGTGCTTCTCAGAGGCCTTGATTTTTCCAGCCAAGAATCTACAAAGTGGTTCTTCCAGTCCCTCAGGCACAAAGGCTACCTTGAGGCCAGAACTGCCCTGGGCAGAGCAAGCCAAGGTGCCTGGCCCCTGGCTGTGGCTCTGGCCAGCTGCTGGGAGAGACTTGTCCCTTGGGTCCGAGACTGCCCTGCTGAGGACCCCTGGAAGCCAGGTGGGGGATAGAAGGTGCTCTGAGCAGTTTCCACCTGGTAGACTCTGGTCAGAGATGTGGGTAACAGCACAGGCCTCAGGAGCTATGGATGGCCCCGGACTGCCCG
>PVJX010049747.1:0-10942 GCA_004027295.1 Dolichotis patagonum
AGGTGGCTCAGCATGAGCGCTGTGCTCACTGATCTTAACTTCTATAATGATAGCCCTGGGACCTCATATTCAAGCAGTTTCTTTCACTTCAGTTTTTTCCTGGATTGAAAGTATCCATCTCCCTCTGTTTGGGTCTCTACAGGGTATTCTAATCTGGCATTTGAGCTGTCTCTCTCAGAGAGGCTCCATATCCTGCTACCTACCGGTCCACCATCTTTCCACCCCGCCCCCCACCTTTTTATTTAAAGTGTACATAGGTTTGGGAGGATGAAAAAGTCTTGGAGATAGAGAATAATGATAACTGTTAAACAGTATAAATATACCATCACATACAAATGGCTACAATGTTGAACTTTATGATTGTATATATATATTATATATCCACATTTAAAATATTAAATTTTTGTTGAAAGATTTGAATGAGTTGGTTCCTTTTCATTTTTATTAGTACATTTGTGTAGTAGATGAGTGTGTTCATTGTGGGGGAGCTGGTACATGTGTGTAACACATCATAATTCTTTTTATATCTTCTTCCTCTGTCCTCTCTCACCCTTCCACAAGTCTTCCTTTTTATACTTGTGGTTTTCTGTTTTAATGGTCATTCTAGTTAAGATATCTTAAATTTTTTTGGTTAAGACTACTGATTTTCTTTAATGTGAGTATAAAAGCAATAGGAAATGAAGCCTATGGTTTTACCACAGTGGAGTTAGATACTTTGACTTTGAAATGCTAAAGGTTTTTGCTCACATCTTCATTATGTCGCTCAGTATGTATACTAGTAATCTGCTTCTTTTTTTTTTTCCTATAGTCTATGTGCTATATCTGGGACCATCCTACTTAATCCAAATTCATTTAGCAAATTCATTTGTTCTGTCAATCCTTAAATGAGAAAGGCTTCTAATTGTACTAAGGAAGGATTTTACATCAGAATGGTGACTAAGAGAGTAATTGTAAGGAACAGTAAATGGAAGGAATGGTGTTATTCTCAATAATTTCCAAAAATCAATTGGTAGGTTCAACTTCAAGGTAAAGTGGAATGGGGCAGCGATGTGAGATTTGGATAGATGTTCAAGCTAGTCTTCAAAGTAATTTTTGCTTTCTGTGCTATTTGCTTCTAGTTGCTCTTTGGGTTTCTGTTTAAATCTTATGTTTCTGAAGTGTGTAATGGCTCTGGGGGGTTTATAGCATCCATACTTTTCCTTAAGAAGAAAAGCAGAGAAGTCCATGGTATGATAAAAAAAAAAGAGAAAGAGATGCCCCATCTTACTTCTCAGTGGCTGCAGTAAGCACCACACACAGCTGTGTGTCACATTTCCCCACACAGGGGTTCTGTGGGCTGGCAAGAAAGAGCAGACTGAGCACCAGGACCCTGCATGTGGCAGCTCTATTCAAATAAATACAAATAGCTGCTGTTAGTGCTTAGTCACCAGTAAACTGATCATCAATTTATAAGAGAGTCATAAAGATGGAGGACTTGGCTCTAGTAGTTTTAAAACTCTGCTCCTCTATTCCCTTTTATCAAAAGATCACTAACTGGCTATATGAAATTAATTATTTTGCCTTTTATTGTTATAGCAGCAGGCACTCCATCTACTGGGCTTCTTATTTCTGTGATCACTTGTATTCCAAAGGTTTTATTCCAGAGAAGACTCATTTCAAAGACTGGTGAAAGGAAGTGTTTAAGAAAAAAAAAGTCATCTCATAAAGATAAGATGTGTATTCTAACACCCTCCAAAAGAAATTCAGAATCAAGAGACTATAAAAATCTTATTTTTGTCTAGTAATTTTGCTTTTAGAAATCTAACATATGCCAAATCTGATACATAGTAAAAGTACTTACCTCACAAGTATTCACCACCTTGGGGGTAGGGAGGCAGAAGACTTTAGTATAGCACTAGAAGAATGGCTCAAAAAGTGATAGAACAAATGCCTGATAAAGTATTGTGTGTTCATTTCAGTGTTTGTGAAGAGTTTGTAATGACATCTGAAATGTTTGCAAAGTTACATTAAAATGTAAATTCAATAACCAAAATACAACATGTAGTATGGCTATAAACTTCTTTCAAAAAACCACCAAACCATACCACAAAAAATAATTCCAAATATTCCAAAAATAATTCTAAACAATTTTAAATAAAGACTATAGCAATATACACCAAATAAAAGATGTGTTTTGCACTGAGGTGAAATTTCTTTTTACTCTTCAGAGTAACTCTGTCCAAAATTACTCTACTGAAAATGTGCACTTTTACATCAGGTAAACATTGGACAGAAGCAGCCCTTCACCCTCAGAAGTAGCAAAGCCACTTCTCCAGTTCCCTTAGGAAAAATGGAGTGTCAAGATTCTTTCCGTCGTTTCTCTTGTCATCACCATACTTTGTGTGGACAAGCAACACCCCCTACTTCTGTGGCCAGCAATTCTTCAGCATTACACAGGCTCTCCACAGCAACTATTCCACAGAACAAACGCAAAAGTCACAGCGATTTGCAAATGCCAGGCACATGTCCACAGCAGGGAAAGCATCGCTTCAACAGCTTAGAGACATCAACAAGGCCTGAGAAAATGATTGGCTGATACTCACAGTTCACTCTGATTGCTTATAGCGTACTTACACAAAGCCAAAGTAAAATCCATATTCTAAACCCAAACCTCTGCAATCAATTTTTGCTCTCCAGTAACTAGTCAGTCATGTGTTAATACCTCCCAAGAGAAGACCAGGCTGGCCAAATCCAAAAGAGGATTCAACTACAGCAGCTTGAACTGGTGTACAAGAGCAGCAGCTAATGTGTCTTGGCAAAACTTTAAAAACAGATTTGGCCTAGATACATGGCTGAGGGCCAGAAGACAAAAATGTTTTGTAAAACTATAGGAGAACAAACCCCGAGATTCAAAAGATAGGATGTGGCCAGGCCTTGGAGTTGACACCCAGGGAACATTAGCAGTGTAGCCCTGTCACATCCCATCCTCGCTATTAGAAGCTGAGTCCATATTTCAGGGGATCCATAAATCGCTCCTGTGTTCAGCAGAACACCGGTGATGAATCTGGGACTCCTGACATGATGCGGCTCATCATGAAGCACAATGCAGGCTGAAGCCAAGGCAGGCTGTCAGCGGCACCCACTCAACTGGCTCGGCAGAATCTCCCCAGCCTCTTACTGCCTGATGTTTGCACACGATGAAGGTGTTGTGAGCTGGTCTTGTGTTACTGTTCATCACTCTTTGATGTGACTATGTGTTATCCTGAATCCCAGATATCAGAAACAAAGAAATGTGGGCACACGAATATTCATGCAGCTCAATTTGGAAACAAGCAATCAGCAGCTGAATGGGTTAACACACTGTTAAATATCCATGCAATTGATTATTACTCAGCAAAAAAAATGAATACAACATGGAAGAATTTCAGAGTAATTATGCTAAATAAAGTTAAGCAGATAAAATAGTAAATACTGTATGATTTTCTTCTAGAATTGTGGAATGTAAAATACGATCTATACTGACAGAAAGCATAGTAATGTTTGCCCAGGGATGCAGTTTGGGAGGGACGGGGTCCAATGGTAAGAAGGAGCAGGAAGAAGAATTGTAAAAGATCATGAGGAAGTGTTCTGATGAATACATGTGTTGTTTTGACTGTGGCAATGGCTTCACATATATATTCATATGTCAACACCAATTGTACACTTCAAATGTGTATTTCATTTTAGATCAATAATAGTTCAGAAAACTGTTTTTTAAAACTTAATACAAAGAAATAGTTAAACAAAGGAAATCAAACTGAAGGCAAATATGTGTATTTTTATTAGAAAATACATAAAAATATTACAGTACATTTGTGTTTTAAAATAATTTTTATTTTTCTAATTGACAAAACTACATGTCTGCTTATGATTTATAAAATAATGTTTTGACATATGTATGCATGATGGAACAGCATAGCCTAGGTATTACCTTAGGTACATGTTTTGGTTATGAATATTTAAGTATATTTTCTTATCAATCTTCACGTACAATACATTGTTATTACCACAAATTATTATGCTTTTAATAGATAGCCTGAATTTATACAATTGTTTTAGCTTTCACACATAAATGAGGTCATGTAGTATTTTTCTTTTTGTGTCTGGTATATTTAACTTAGCATGATATCCCCCAGGTATCCTCCATATCCTCCATATATGTAGTTGTAAGTTACAAGATATCTTTATCTATTTAAGGGCTGAGTTGAATTTGATTCAGCTTGATGGCCAATTTGACTTAGTGTCAATCTATTGATCATTGTAGATAACACTGCAATGAACATGGACATGGGACTACCTCTTCAAGCCATTGATTCCATTGTCTGTGGTAGTGGGATTGTTAGATCATGTAGTAGTTCTATCTTTAATATTTTGGGGCCCT
Organism: Dolichotis patagonum; assembly: GCA_004027295.1. NCBI lineage: Eukaryota > Metazoa > Chordata > Mammalia > Rodentia > Caviidae > Dolichotis > Dolichotis patagonum. The sequence goes on from PVJX010049747.1 coordinate 4,400, forward strand.
CCATACTGTCTCCCATAACCACTAGAGTAATGTACATTTCCACTAGCGGTGCACAAAGGTTGCCTTTTTTCCATATTCTCACCAACACTTGCAGTGTCTGATCTGTTTTATAACAGCCATAATATCAGGTATGCAATGATATCCAGTGTGATTTTGATTGACATTTCCCTAGTGATAAATAATACTGAGTATTTTTTGCACGAACCTTTTGGCTTTTTGCATGTCTTTTTGTGAAGAAAGCTTTTTCAGATCCTTTGTCTACTTTTAATCAGTTTGTTTTCTTGAGCTGCTTGAGTTCTTTAACTACTGTTGATGCCACTCTTACTAAATATAGAGTGTGTAAATACTTTTTTGTACTGCATTCCTTTACTACATAGAGCTGCCACACAATGTAGCAGCAAATACCTAGGTTATGAGGAAAATATAAAGGTTCCAAAAGCCAAGGACTTCTTGGTCACTGAACTTTCTTGCTGGAGCTTATACATCATTTGAATAACAAGAATGCATGTAATAAGGAAAATGGGTGGGAAATATACCTAGGATCAACCTATAGAGATGGCATTAAGAGAATTTTGAAGGAAGCATCTCTTAGCGTATCGAGAAAGTGGGTCTTAGTCATGCTTGGAATATGGATCAGACTCAACGTAGAGTGAAAAAGAGAAGGTGGACCTATGGCTACACAGAAGTTGGATGGGGCCAGCCCAGGTAGTACACCACCTCATTTCCTCAGCTCCTTCTTCTGTGGTCAGCCTATCAGCTGCGATTTTCCATCAATTCATCAGCAGTGTGAGCAAATTCTCATAGGTTAAGAAATTTGGACATTTATTGCTAATATATGCCCCCTTATATTTAATTCTTAGGATACTCTGAAGCTCCTGTTGATCAAGAGTATAACAAGTTCCAGATAATCTTTAAAAGTGTTGTCCAAGGGAGGAGTGGTACGGCATGCTTGTAATCCCAGCACTCTGAGAGGATGAGACAGAGGATTGCAAATTCAAAGCCAGTCTGGGCAACACAGCAATTCTGCAAGATCCTTTCCCCTCCAAGAAAGAGTTGAGAATGTAATTCATACCAAATCCCTGGGTTCAATCTATAGCAAAAGAAGGAGAGGACGGGGGCAGGCGGCGAGGAAAAAGGAGAGGGGGAGAAAAAGAGGAGGAGGAAGAAGAGGGTGAAGAAGGGAAGGAGAAGAGGAAAGAGGAAAAGGGGAGGGGAAAAGAAGGAGGAGGTGGAAAAGACAAAAAAGAGGGAAGGAGAGGAGAGGGAGGAGGAAGAGGGGAGTGGGAGAAGTTAGTAGTTCCTTAAAGTTGGGTGTGCATCTCTGTAATTCAAGCACTTAGAGAGGTTGAGGTAAAAGAATTACAAGTTCAAGTCTCTCTTGGGCAGTTTAGCAAGACCCTGTCTTAAAGTAACAAAATAAAAGAAACTGAGGGTGTAGCTCAGGGGTAAAGCACTCCTGAGTTTTATTCCCAGCATTGCCAAGTAAAACAACAAAGCAGTGGATGTTGAAACACTAGTTAGTAGACTAACAATTCCCAAAATTAACCACCAGATGGCAGACGTTGCACAGTAATTGATCTGAGTAGACCTAGCACGAATTCTCTATAGAGTAGTCCAAAGGTTTTAGAGGGTTCTACACATTAGCAATCATAGATCCTCCAAAAAATCGTGAGGTCAGAATTGGTTTCTATTTTAGACCATACATATTAGATTTCATGACAGCATAGAAATTCAATGCAAAAAGTAAGATTAGACAAAGTTAATCAATGGAAGACCCACAATACCTTGTTCTTGGTTTGAGTGGTGGGAAGGTAGTGAGGATGTTTAGTGACTCCAGTGTCATCAATGGCACTCATGGCAAAAAACGATTATCTAGTATGCAGAGCTTTCTCTTACCTAGCGAGTGTACTTTGGAGCTGAAGATCAAATCCTCACAATGCTGCTGTATTTATGCCAAAACTCATCTGCATGGAACAGGCAGTGGGAGCGGTTCCCACCAGTGTACTATGTTTGATCTGCAGCTTCAGCTCAGATCTACTGCTGTGGAGACTCTAAGATCCTTAAAGGCTCACCTCAAATGCAAAGAAATCAGCTTAGCATCCTTCCCTTCCAATGGCTTCCTAGAGCACTTAATAAAATTTACATTCTCTCTGTCAGAGTCTGGGAGGTGCTGCATGATTTGGACCCTGCCTATTACCCCTATATTACTCTCTCCGCTCCACCATCCACAATGATCTTTCTGCTACTCCAAAAATAAACACAATGCATTCCTACTTGAAAGCTTCTGTACTCACCATTGTCTCCTCCTGGAATTTTATCCCTAGAGATCCTCCCTGCTCACTCTCTTACTCATGTGAGTATCTGCATAAATACTGCCTTCCCAATAATAACTGACTGACCTGTTTACCTGTATATACGTCACACCTCAACCTCATCACCCATCATCTCTAGCTCTGTCTCTAATCTTCTGCATGGACCTCTCACTCTGAAATTAGATATTCTCTCTTTTTTTTTTTTAACTTGATTACTGCATACTAGAAACTAGAATGGAAACTCATGGAGGCAAGGGCCTGTCTGTAAGCTTGCCATTATAACTTTGCTGCACACAGAACAGTCCCACAATAAATATCTATTGAATGAATGCATGAAATTCATTTAATTTGCTCAACTTAGGGATATTTTGAGTCATCACTATCCCTCATTCCTACACTCAGTCATTGGCAAGATCTGCCCATTCCACCACAAATCCATCTCCATTCCCTCCATCCTCACAAATACTTTGGTGACTGTCTTCACATCTCAGGCTAGGACAATGCAATTTTTTCCTTCTAATATTTCTGCATTCAGGGAATCCTGCTATCATACCAGCTTACTCATCCCAAACACCATCCTTGGTAGGATGAATGTCTTTCTATTACCCACCCCCACCTCCATAACACACACGGCCTCCCAAGTCCTGGAGCAGGGAACTACTGAAATAAAATCTCCACTACTCCTCTTTGCAAATCCTTTCCTCTAATCCACTGAGAATTCTGTTCCTGCTCTTGATTTTCCTTTTCCTGGTGTTGTGTATGTTGGCCTTCCTTCTGGAAACGCCCTAACTCTCGCTGTGTTTGGTTAAGTCTCCTTCCCATTCTTCATAGCCCAGCCTAAGTCCACCTTCTTTATGTATCTCCTGCTGACCAACACAGTCACGGTGAGCTCTCTCCTCTGGCTCATGTCTCTACCACACATGTGTCTCTAGTTGTTTAAGGCCTCTTATTGTCTAATGCTTTTACACACACACACGTGCGCACACAGGCATGAATGCACTTGGGGCATCCCACATGCCTCCAAACACTTCCTTTTACTACCAAATTAAGAAACACTGTCACCTTTTAATCTCTAGCAATAAACATTTGCAGAATATTGGTTCAATGCTTTGTGAGATGAAAAATCTGAAGTCTAAAAGGAGTTGAGGAGCTGTCCAATGCCAGGGAGAGCACAGCGAAATGGTGCAGTAGTAGAGCATAGGCAGCCAAATGGAGGTCAGCCTGTGCCCGGGGCCGGCGGGGTGTAGCAGAGTAGGACAGCTGCCTGGCAGGGGAGGTGGAATGGCTCCACAAGAGGACGGAGCTAGCAAGTTAAAAATGTAAGAAAAGGGAAGCCATGCCAGAACCACACATGTGATACAGTACTTGTACACACAAATATATGCAATATACATATTATATCATATTAATTGAAAAAAATTAACATGCTTGTTTTTATTTTGGGGTCTACTCTTCATTAATTCTTCATTCTTCTCTTTCTTCTATCCACCTTATGTATCTTTTATTCTCATTTTCCCTCCATCTTTCCTTTCTCTGTTGAGATTGTTTTCTGACCTTCCTGATCTTTCTGCTTGTTGTTCTTTCCTTTCTGTCTTATCTTTGTCTTCTAGTCTTTCCTTTCAAAAATTTTCTTTTTCCCTCACCTTCTCTCTACTGTTTCCTTCTCTTCTTTTAGCTTTCTGTATTTCATATTCTATCAGAAAACACTTTAGCATTTTAACAAGTCCAAAAACGAGCAGTCATTTTATGTGTCTGTACAACACCTGCTAGACCAGCCAAATGTTGAAAGCAAACAAAATGTGGGCAGAGCAGCTCCAAAGCTTTGGAAGGAAATTAGGCAAATCAACATGAGGCTATTATTTAATTATGCAACAGACTCAGATAGGAAGCTTTCTGCAAATATCTTTTAAATTGTACAGTGTCTCCCATCCCATTCTTGGCATAAAATGGAATTGTAAAACTAGGTTTTGAAATTCAAATTCTTCCTCTGTTATGACATTTCTAGTTATCAACAGCTACTTTAGAAAATATTTTCTCCAATACAAAAAAACTCACTAAAATATGTAGAGTTAGGGAGGCCATATGCAACTGTGGAAACAATATTTATTTAAGTGAATTAGAAGTGCTTTCTAAATTGATTTGTTACAAGCAGCGCAGGAAACTATGAAGGAGAAAGTACAGAAGATCTGTACAATGTAATAAAACATAAAGCATTACTGTAATTTTGGGGTAAGCTTCTCTACTGGGAGGGGAAAGAAATTTGAATTTATTAAGATAGTTTTCCTGAAAGCTTCTCAGATACATTTTTACAGACAGTCTTAATTCTCTTATGAGGAATTTAACAACATTACAGGCCAAATATAAAAGGTCTTCTTTGATGTACTAATTTTTTTCATATCTATGAACTCAGATGTGTTTTATCATTGCTTAAAAATTAAACACTCTGATATTATGCAAAATCATGTTACTTACAAAGGAGAGTGTTGTTTCTCAGGAGTTCGGTATTTGTAAATGCTTCCAAGATAGGATTCACTTCTCTTATTTAACCTTCTAAAATCTCCAAAGATATAACAGAATTACAGCAATTAAGCTTTTAGCAGAATTCTATAATGTGGCAAGTCCTCCCTCTCCTGGTCCATCCGATTCTTGTTTTGATCTGACTTGGTTATAAAATTTTATTTGGTAAAAAGGTGAAGAAGGAAAAAAAGGATCAAGATCAATCAGGTTCAAAGAAACTGACTTAGTTGAGGTTGAACCTCTGAATATATATTGGAGTTCAATTATCTGTCAAGCTTCTATTTTGGTTGGCATTGACCTGAATGGGAAAAGAAAAAGGTTATTCACCAGAATAAGCAATAAAAAATGATAGCCCAAATTTTCAGACGAATTGAATCTTGTATATTTTCCCCTTGTTAATTTCTTTTCTTCCTATGTAATAATCATACCTGAAAATTTATCTTGGAATAATACTATATACTCTTGGAATATTACATTGCAATTTTGCTTCCTCTATACCTGAGTAATCTAGAGTTGAGACAAAGTCAGGATTCATAATGATAATGTTCTCTAATTTGAACCACACATACTTGGCCCAATGAATCAAAATGGTCATCTACAAAGAGTGAGCCTAAATTACCACCGAGCCACATTACCCAAGGGCTTTATTATTTTTTACTCTTCCTCAAAGGGTCATTTTATGGGAATAAGTATTTAGTACATAGTATTCAACTATACATAGATTTACAAATATATATCCCTTCTGTATAATATAGGTCCACTCTCTAAAATTAGTAAAAGAACTACATGCGCAAAGGTTTTCATATCAGAGTATTATATATCATATGTTGTAAGATTCGATGGCTAGACCAAATGAATTATATGCACTAAAAAACCAAACATCTTAAAATGGACATTACAACAAAGTCATATCTAGCGAATAATAGAGTTTAATGATACCAAAGAAATCTATGTATGGGGTGACTGAAAAGAAAACTTCATATTGTTCAAAAATTGGACCAGATGGCTGTTTGGATACACCTTCTACTTTGTAGCAACAGCAAGCCAAATCCAAGGTCAAATTGAAATAAGCAAAATAACAGTTTCAGACATCGAAATATGAGAGAGAGAACAGTTTGATAACTCATTGATTTTGAGGTCCATTCATTGTCATCTAATTTTATTTTGCATCAGAGCCTTCAACTGGTAGTTATCCTTGTAATATTATGAAACCTATGACCTTGAGAGTTAAACAAAATAGGCTACCTTAAAATTTCCTAATATACTGGGGAATAGCTCAGGGGTAGAGGATTTGCCTATCACACATGAAGCCCTGGGTTCAATGTAAGCGCCAGAAAATGCTTCCAAGAAAAAACAATTTAAATTAAATATAGAGGGAAGGGAAAGGTTTTTTAGAACAAGGAATAAGATTAAGGTTGAAGTTTTTGTCATCAGGCATTTGGGATTTGATAAAGAAATTAGAGGTGAAGGAAGCTGATTTTTATTGGTGCATATTTGTGGGAATGTGACATCACACTATTGTTCAAGACTTAGAAATATCAAAAATGACCATTCAAAGCACTAGTGACACTCAAAGTAAGATGGCTTGGGTCTTGATGGTATAACTAACAGAGGTTCTAACCAACAGACACCAGGCTAGTAAACTTCCTGTGAAACACACCTGAGACCAATTGTGTAGTTTCTGTTGCATGGTACTGATTTACAGCAGTGATAT
>PVJX010049748.1:0-10935 GCA_004027295.1 Dolichotis patagonum
CCACAGTTAAAAACTTTGCATGTGGAAAAGTTAAACATAAAAATACGTGTAGTAAGATAGGTATGGTGTTGCCTGCCGGTGATGTCTGCACTGTAGGAGTCTGAGGCAGGAGGATTGCAAGTTCAAGCCCAGCCTGGGCAACTAAGTGACTTAGCAAGATCCTGTCCCAAAATTAAAAAAATAAAACTGTGGAGGCAGTGCAATACTGAGTTTCAGTTCTAGAAAAAAAAATATGTAGTATTATTTAATTTGATATGGTTGATATATAAAAATAACATTATCTTGTATGTATGAATCTTAACTTGCTTTTCTTCCCTATCTCTGTTGACATTATAAAGTTAAAGATATCATCACTGCTACTGAGCATTAAATTGTATAAATATAATACATTCTTTTCATCTAATCCTTTATGATTGGCAATGAGGTTTTCCACTTATTTGCAATTAACAGTGGTTCTGTGAATATCCTTGCTATTTTCCTTTTATAACATATATATTTTCCTGGTATGTATCCTGAGATGTAGGATTAATGAGTTGTAGCTTATGTATATTTTTGATTTTACTAGACACTGGCATGTTATTCCTCAAAAGATCTATACCAGTGTATACTCCTACCAGGGAAGATATTCCATGTCTTCAGAAGTTGAAATTTTCCTATTAGATGGATTAAAAGTGGTATCTCAGTGTTGTCTTAATTTATGCTGCTCTAGTATTAGGTTTGGGGGCCATTTCATGAATGTATCAGCCGTGTGAATTGCTTCTTGGAGATACGTTGTTCATATCTTTTGCCTTTTTTATTGTGTCTTTTCTGTACTAACTTGTAGGTGTTCTATATACATGATTTAAACATTAATCTTTTGCTAATTCTGTACTGAAAGACTTTCCCAAGTTGCTTGCCTCTCTTTGAACTCTTTTATAGTATCTTTAACTATGTAGACACTTTAATGTGGCCAAAACTATCATATTTTTTGCTTTATGGTCATAGAAGAGACAAGAAACTCTTATATTTCTTTTTCAAAAATTGATTTAGCTTTGACCTTTGTATGAATCTTGGATTCAGGTTAATAAGTTTGCTGAAAAAGCATTTTGCAATTTTTATCAGAATGTATTACATTTACAGATTAATTTGATGGGATAGTTTTATAGTAGTGTGTTTTTCATTCTTGGATATAATGGTTATTTATTCAAGTTTTCTTAAAGTATCCTTCAGAGAATCTTTATAATTTTCTTTACGAAAATCTAACTTTTGAAAAATTAATTTCTTGACATTTTGTAATTTATACTGTTCTTAGGAATGTCTTGGTATAATGAAATTGGTGTAAAAAAGGACTATTGATTTCTTTCAGGTTCACACTTTATCTTACTGAAGAAATTGCTGAATTGTCTCAGTCATTAAAATAATTTTTCTATTCCTTGCCTTGGATTTTGATAAGATTATCATTATTATCTACAGTAATGACATTTTTCTCTTCCTTTGAGAAATAGACAATATGGATAATTTTCATATTTCAAGACCAAAAAGGACTGGAATAATGGTATATTGTATAATTTTTATACCACTTAGTTTTTGTATTAATTAGGACTTCTAGGACAGTATGTACTGGGTAGCTGTGGCTGTCTGATTTTAATTGAAATATATTAAAAATTTTATTATTAAATATATGTGCTAAAAGATTTTTTTAAAATATCCTTTTATTATTAGGTCAATAATTTTAATTTGCTTAGTTTTTCTTTTTGAGAATAACTGTTGTGTTTTACAGTCTGCTTTCTTTGTAGCCACTGAAATGATCACATAAAAAATCCATTAATGTGATGAACATTGATAATACATGAATTTCTTCTACTTACCTTCTTATTTCTGGAATTTGTACTACTTTATAACTAATAGCATGTTTTCAACTTATATTTAGAAAGTTTGAGTTGAATTAATTCATTTATAAATTTAAAAGCAGCACTTAACTGTATCCTTTTTGATCTTTTGCATTTAATTTTGCTAATTTGACTTATTTGGGTTCTGAGCTCAACTCTATGTTTTAGTTATTTATTTATTTATTTATGTTTACTGGGGATTGAACTTATAACCTCGCACTTGTAAGGTGCTTACATAGCACCTGCCACTGAGCTACATGTCCAGCCCTTTATTTAGGCTCTGAAAAAGTAAATTTCAAGCCTCAAGGAGACTGTCTCTAGAACATAGTCTAAATCATACCTCCAGACCCCCTTCCTTGGCGTCTTGCTGCTCCTTGCATTATCATTGCTGTTCTCTGCCATAGCGCTTGGGAACTGAGCCACTCTGCAGACTTGAAGCTCCATAAGACCGGGAGACTTCATCTGTTCAGTTCGTTGCTGTGGGTCTACAGCCTAACCTGCACTTAGTGTGTGGAAGTCAGTTAAAAGCTTGTTTGTGGAATGAATGAAGGAGGAACAAATAGCAGTTTGGAAGCTGGTATTGTGCTATGGTCTTTGTTTAAAGCTTAGCTAGTGCTCACATAATAACTTGATGTTCTTTACAAGATTGGTTTTCCTAAAATATCTTCACTTGCTTGAAGTGACATGCTGAAGACTCTGATGTCCCTAGGACTGGATGGATTCCACATGATTCTGTTCTATCCAGGGTACCAGCACATCATTAAAAAAAAAAATCAAGGGAGTTTTCTTAAATTAGAAACTAAATGTTACTAAAATAAACATAGTGTCTGGAAGGTATTTTCTTACATTTTTCATTTATGGGAAAATGTATAGTTACAGACTTCAACATACTCCCCAAACCAAAGTGCCAAAGGGCAACAGATATCATCAAAACTGACTTCAGGAACAAAGATCGAGTGTGTTGAAGGGCAGTCCTGGGTGGTGACCCTGGGGATTTCCACTGGCACACAGACGAGGGAGCCAGCCTCTCTCTTCCTGGCCCCTGGGCAGCGCCCAGGTGCTCTGAACAGAAGCAAAGAATTTCTGCTTCTCTGATTCCTCTTCCCAAACTAACAGTTTTTAATTTTCTATGCAGTGGGTGCAGAGAAACATGGTTTCAGTTTAGTAAATTGGCACAGTACACAACTACCCATTCCCTTACTGTCTATAAACTCCACAATGGCAGGGAATATATTCCCTTTATATGCCCCAGACCTAGGGTATCTTCCAAACATGCTGTTTCTTCAGTAAGTTGCAGTTCAACAGGATGAATTTTTATATGAATACATCAAAAGTGTAAATGTATTCATTAAAATTGCATCTTTTGAATTACAATTATTGAGGTCTTTAAATTGTAAAACTGGCAAATTTTGAAAATGATACTATTTTACATAAATGTAACTACTGTTGACAACCTAATAAGTAATGAGAACAAATGTGTGATAAACAATATATAAAATGCCTTAATTTAGATTTGGGAAAAGTGTATTGGGAAGATCTCGTTGAAGTAGTATTTTAGCCAAGAGCTGGAATTCAAGTAGACTTAGCCAGGTTAGTTGTTAGACAGGAGGAAGGGCAGTGTGAGAGCTCTGAGGACCACTTACTGGGGACCTGAAGAAGACCATAGTAGTCAGAGCCTGGGAGAAGAAGGAACAAGTGGAAAGGAAGATCCAGGCCTAAGGGTCATGTAATCCAGTTCAAGGTATCTAGGATCAAAGACACATGACATGGACATGACTGTGTCTGTACCGAAGGAAAGCAATTATCTACATATCTGCAGATGATGATCACTTGATCATTGAGAATTAAGGATTTTTTTACAATGAAACTTAAAATTCAGTATTTCTCTGCTGTGGAAATATAAATTACATGCCCAAACCATATATCAGGCAACTAAAGACCTAGCTCCAGAGAATCTAAGCCCAATCATTAAATGTGGAAAGTGATGGCTCTTAAATCATATTATATCTTAGATGCCTTTCCCTTCACACAATTGAGAAAGTCTGAAACTTTGAAACAGGAAGGAAACTACAGTATCAAAATTGAGACTGCAACAGTGAGTTAAGAGAGATTATTTGAACCCATGTACAAAAACATGGAAGCATTTCTTCTGACACAGAGAACTTTGCATGTGTGACTCTCTTTTTCATCAGAGGTTGAGTTAGCCATGTGCTGATAATTGTGTCTGCAAACAAACAAAATAAAAAACAACAGCAACAACAAAACCATCTTGTTTTAGAAATGTAGATGCTTTTCAACCATCCCTGTTTCATTCCAGATTTTTGTTAAACATTTTTATTCCTTCTCAGGAGGAGGATAGTTTGGGACAATAATTTATCAAGATTAAATTTGAAAACTATATTCCAAATTGACTCCTTGCTAGTTTAGATAGCTAAAAACAGAATCACCTAAAGAAAAAATAATAACAGTGGTGATGTTAATGATAATAATGGGATCTGCGGGAGGTAAGAGATGACTAGCTTAAGAACAAGTTTCAGAAGTTGGACAGTTTAAAGAAAACACAATTATGGGTTTGGGTTGTTTGTTTCTCCCAAAGAAAGAAAATTCTGATAATACAGACATCTGGAACACAGCGAAAAATAAAGAGCTGCAAAGCAGGAGGTTATACAATGGGTTAGACGAGTGAAAGTGTGGAGCAGTGGAAACAGGAGGCAGGAAGATGCAGGAGGAGGCTGTTAAGGGTTAGAGGTGACGTGGCTTGGGGTCTGATGATGGAGGCCAACACAGGACAGATATGTCTCCGAAGGGATAATAAAGTTGAGTCGAATGTCTTTTTCATTTCAGAAAAGCTGAAACTTACTAATAATGCTAACGAAGAAGGCAGTAACTATAGAACTCTTCAGATCAATGGAAGAATTAAGACTCAACTGAAAATATAATTTCTCTTTTCTTTGGGTATTCAGATTTAAGCAAACCCATTTGGCCTAGAGACTACTGAGACCTCGGATGCCTGAGGAGGGTGGGAAAACCCAGGGTCATAATTCCTTAAGCCAGAATAGGCGTAGCATTTAATTGGCTTAGACTTTGTTGTTGTTGTTAAATGTGAGGCCTTGCTTAATTAATGCAGGGAAAAATATTTCAGAATAGTTTGTCACTTGGTACCTTGATGTTTAAATGTATTTGAGTGTTATATAATTACATGGAAGACAAATGGTATGGTAAGAATGGCTCTGTCCTGGGCTATTCTCTGTTCAGGGAAATATTCCCTGTGAGCAGGCGTCCTCAGCAAGCACACATTCGGACAGGTGGGAGGACAAGGGTCAAAGGAGTGTGGGTCACGTTGCCACCCTGGAGTCCTCCAACCCCCCTTTTCTGCCTAGGCGTCCAGCCCCGACTTGCAGACCTTTTCTCTGGCTCCTCCCCGAGCTTTCACTACCTCTCTGGACATTTCTGTATTCCTAGATTCTAAGTGAAGAAAGCATTCCATTATTTATATAGCTGGCAAGAGAAAAATTGAAATTACTACTGTGATGACAAGCTACGCAGATAGGAGAGTTGTGAACATTCCATAACTTCACTCGGGGTAATAAAAGATTGAGAAGCAGGACTTCCAAGTTATGGTTTAACTGTAAAGCATATGATGTGGTAGCTTGCTTGGAATCAGTTACTCAAAGATTGTGGCTTTGAACTTCAGGGCCCAGAAAGGAAACCTGAGGGGCTGATGCCCTCAGGAGCATGCACTCTGACTCCGCGGAGCTCCTGAGAAAGGGCTTTAAAGGCACTTCCAATACCAGGCATTTGGATGCTTTTTAACATTAAAACTATCACCAGTTATAGCCTTAATCCTCTTGCAAAGCTAACAGAGGTGTTCTACATCCTCTAAACATTAAAGTAGCACAAAGAAACTTAGGTTGGCTACTCCCACTTTTCTCCCTTCAACTGATATAAACACAAATCCCAATGTAACTTTAATACCTTTTAATCATTGGAGAGATTAGAATTCTAGAAAATCTGAAGATTTATCTACCCTACACTATTTAATTTATCTATCTACCTACCTACCTACCTACCCACCTACCTATTATCTCTCATCTGTGTGTCTATTTTTGTGTGCTGCACTGGGGATTGAAGCCAGGGTCTTCACACTGAAGTACATCTCTACCTTTTTTTGAGACAAAGTCTCACTAAGTTGCTCAAACTGGTTCAAATTGAGATCTTTCTGCTTCAGCCTCTCAGCATTATGGAATTACAGGTGTATGCCACCACACCCAGCTGAAAATTTAAGAGATTCTTAATCAAGAATATCCCCAAAGTTGTTAATTAATGTGTAAAAAGTTTTAGTGGGGCTGATGACATAGCTTTGGAGTCATGTAGGGTGATGGTCGTGCTAGGGCAAATACACTTGACTCCACTGAACTATCCCAGTAAGTGGTTAAAATGGTAAATTTATTCATGAATGTTTTACCACAATGAAAAGGAAATGGCAGATTTGTACCTGCCTTGGATTAGAGGTGTGAGAAAGAGGTTTGGGAAAGGTCTAGTACTGCTACCTTTGCTCTAATACTACTCAGTCTGTTCAGTAATTATTATACTTACATTTTCCCCAGCACATAACTGTGTAATATTTACCATAAAAGAGTTAATTTAAAAGTTTGAAAAGGAGACTATCCCAAGTGGTAGGGATGATAAAGACCCAAGTTTTTTGCTCTGTTTTGGGCCTTGTTTTAAATTTGTTATTTTATTTATTTATTTTTCATCATCAGGGTGCTAAAACTTTTTTTTAAATTCAGGACAGCTTAATTGAGATATATCATGCCACTCATCCAAGCGCACTGGTTTTAGTTGGTTCACAGAGTTGTGTGCTCATCACCACAGTTTTTAGAATGTTGCTGTCACCTGGAAAGATGCCATTAGTATTCACCATTTTTAGTCACTCCCCATTTCTTCTCACTATCATTTTTATTTTTAATGTAAAAATTGAGTTAGACTCAATGATCTCGAAAGCCTTTGTTGTGCCAGTATTTAAGTTATAAAATAACTGCTCCTGGATGAAATAACCACAAAAAGCAAAATTCCTAGAGTAGCACTTATTTTAGGCTGTGCTTTCCTTCAGAGGAATTGAAAAACCAAGGAAATAAAAAGCCTTTAGGGCAACAAAACCCACTGACTAATATAAAGAAACATAGATTTGTCTGAAATGCAGTCTGAGTTCACTGCTCTGAGGAATGATTGTCACTTAATCTAAGGCCACAGGGAAAGAAAGTGCCACAGAGGTCAGCTGGCTGGGCGCTCCGGGCCTGGGCCCGTGGCAGAGAGGCGGCGGGGAGCTGGCACACATCCGGGACCTCTAGCCGCCGAACACGGCCCCTGGAGCCAGCTCAGCTTTCACAGAAAGCCACGTGCCTGTCACAACTCTGTTTTCCAGAGTCACCCACAAGGCTTCCATAGACTCCCATACCTGAGAGATGTCTTCCTTCGTAGGCTTGTATTTGCTAAAAATCCCATTCATCATTTTAGGCTTGCCAGAAATCTTCCCCATCCTGAAAACTGTTGTGAACCAGGCCATCCCTTTTCTCGGGTGTCCATGGCCTCATTCTGCCCTAGCTGTCCTCCTTTTTCTCTGGTCCTTCCTCTTTACTTCTTCTTGGTCTTCACTCTCTTCTATTTCTGAACTTCCCAGAGCACCCCGTTTCCCAAAAGCACATTCAGAATTATACCATTTACTGTCATCTCAGAGTTTTCCCTAACGAAAGAATCGACAAATCACAGCATGTAGCCCAGGAATTGTTTTTACAAATAAAGTTTTATTGGAATCAGCCACATCCATTTATTTACGTTCTGACTATGGCACTTTTGTACTTCAACTGGGAAAGTTGAACAGTTGTGATACAGAGCGTATGAATACAGAAGGTAAAATATCTGCTATCTGGTGCTTTCTAGAAAAATTCATCTTGTCCTAATGAATTAAACCTGTGTTTATTTCTTTGACTTGATGTAAAAGATTACCTAAATGCTTTTGTGCCCATTTGGGGCCCATTTCACTGCCTTGCACTTTATAGGATCTCAGCAAATACTTGGACAGTGAGTGAAACTGCACATGGTGGAGCACACCTATAATCCTTGCGATCCGGGAGGCCAAGGCAAGAGGGTCCCAAATTTAAACCGGCCTGGGCAACTAAGTGATTTAGCAAAGCCCTATCTCGAAATAAAAACTTTTTAAAAAGCTGGGAATGGTGCTCAGTGTAAAAGTACTGCGTTCAATCCCAGTACTGGAAGAAAAAGAGCAAGTGATTGTAGATTGCTTGGTTCTTCTGCTATTGTTGAAAGAAAATGGTCTGAGCTGGGGCAATACCTCATAGCTTCCCGCTTGAGGCCTGGCTGGCTCTCACTTCCCATTTGCAAGGTGTCAGGGTAGTGTGGTCGGGGAGGTGGGTTCAGGGGTCACAGAGCTTGGGGTTCACACCCTGGCCCTGCTATTGTTAATGTGTGCCCTTAAATGAGTTTCTAAAGTCTTCCAGCTTTATCTCCTCATCCATAGAAAATGCTGACAACAGTACCTCATCGTAGGACTAAAGATTTTTAAGTATGATACATTATTTTAAGTGTTAGGTATGGTTTCTGAAACATAATAAACAATCTAAAAATGGTTGACAATTGTTATTGTTCTGTTATAATTACATCTTCTCCAGGTCCCTTCTCCCTTTTCTAACCCAAATTTATATAAAGTGGAAGTGATTTCTTCTCCAGTCTCAGTGCATTGAATTCTAAGATTAGAAAGTTGGGGTCCTTTGGGCCATGAACAGAAGATATCAGTGGGCCAATCCATTCCTTTCACTTGACTAGTCTTACTTCTGTCACCCCAGAAAAACAGTTCAGAAGGTCAAGGGAGTAAATGAGGGGTTAATGAAAAATGTATTCTACAAAGGGAGTGAAAGGAGCATGACCACTTTGGGGGCCAGGTGCATATTTGGTGCTCAGTTCCAAGAAAATACAGGGCAATAAAGCAGAGATGAACAGTAAGAGCAATCTTTTTTTTGTTGTTGTTTTTGTTTTTACTTTTTAGACAGGGTCTTGCTATGTAGTGCAGGTTGGCCTCGAACTTTCTTATACAGTCCAGGCTGACCTCTAACTCACTGAAGTCCTCCTACCTCCACTTCCTGAGTGCAGGGAGTAAGAGCAATCGTGAAGAAAAATTAAGTCCCTCAACCTAGTGGACTAGGGAACACTAATGCAATATTATGTTGCTTTGATAATAGCATTTGATGGGGTTACTACTCCCTCAATAATAATACATCAAGTATCTTCTGTGTATCATGCTTTAAGATGCTGGTCACACAGCAACTAAAATAATCAGATTTAAATCCCTGCCCTTGTAGACTTACACTGTAGTGTGAAGAAAATAAAATCGACAAGATAGAGGGATTTATAGTATTAGAAAGTGACAACTATTACAGAGAAAAGTAAGATAAGAAGTTTCCAAATAAGAAAGGAGGATAGGCTATTTGTATTTTTAAGCAGGATGCTTAAATGGCATTTAGACAAAGATGTCATAGTTCTGAGAGAATCAACCATGGGACATCTGGAGGAAAAAAAAATCACAAGCAGAGAGAACATACTGTGCAAATGCCCGGAGGCAGAAATATGTCTGGAACATATTTCAAGGAACAGTAAGAGGCCAGTGTACAGCCAGAAATAATAACTGAAATTATGTAGCCATCCTTTCTTGAGGACCTAGCATTCTTTCAAGCAACTTAACAAATCTTGGAAGTGCTGTTACATATCATCTTCAAAACAGGCACATACCACAGGCAAAGCTATTCTGTCCATTTTATAGATAAGTGAGAAGAATTTGGAAATGTTGAATAACCAGCCCAAGATTTTACAACCAGCAACTGCTGGCTCTTGGTGAGTCTGATTCTAGCACTCATGCTCTTCACCATTACCATCCTTGACTGCCTTGGAGGCGGAGATGGGATTAGCTCAACTGTTTCCTCACCTGTCTGACCCGATTATTTGTTCTTTTACCAGTTAGTGTGCCTTTAGATTCATTTTAAATCAAATTTGGAAAGTAATATAGTAGCAAGTGTTCTCCACAGTTCCTTTACAAACTTGCAACATATCTACATTCTTTCCTCTTCTTTCCCATTTTGATCTCCCATTATCTTACCAGCTCTGCCTTTGTGCACAGACTTTTATGTGGCAATGGGAAGTCTACATACCAAAGGCAGCCACATCTTTTCTGTCTTTTTCCTCCCAAGGAGCATGGTGAAACTTCTTGAAGTGCTTATTACATCCTTCATGAGTACAAGATTATGGACAGCCATCCATGCTGACATGTTTTTGCAAATTGTTTTAGTATATTTCCTTTATCTTTCTGCTTTTTTAAAAAGTACTGTATTTCAACTCAGTTGCTGACAGCATTACTTCAAAACTTTCTGTATTCTCGATCTTGCCTACTCCTTTCTTAATCAAATGCAAGATACATTAATAATAAAACCAAGAAATAGCACTGACGTTTCAAAAACGTATTCTCCTTTCTATCCACTGATGCATTTTTTAAAAATTAAAACTCCTACAAACATCCTCCTTGTCCAAATTAAATCATCTCCTACTTTCTTCAAAGAAAATACTGAAGACTGAATCGATTATTTTCCTTCTTTGACATGTTTAAAAGATTTTTCTCCCAGGGAAAGTATATGTCAAATTTCAAGCCAGACATGGGTAGACAGAATATTCATTTCTCTAGAAAATTATAAAAGTCCTCAAACTAAGAAGACAATGATCATGACAAATAAAAAAGTTGACTTTTTGTATCAATATTTGAGCTGAGGTGGAGAAAAGTGTATAAATCTTGAATATTTTCTACATAAAAACACTTACACAATGGCCCTGAAGCAAGGCCAGCAGATTGCTATAGCTGCTGGTTTCAAACAGGAGCCTAAAGAGAATTCTTTCTGTGATCTGTTGGCCATTTCAGAACTTTGGAAATGGAATGGTCAATTCATCAGAAAGAAATAGCAGGTGAGTGTGGCAGACTTTCAGCAGCCCAAAGGAGAGAGACCCTGGC
>PVJX010049749.1:0-10946 GCA_004027295.1 Dolichotis patagonum
ATATGCATGGCTTTATACTATTATGTTATGTTTGATATTATTGTAATTGAAACTATGCTCAACTATAGCAGAGTAAGAGATATGGTGTTAGATACTGTTGATGTCCAGTTGACTTAATGTAAAGTACTGTGTTGCCTATGTTGTCCTCTTCTGATCTGCTCTGTACTGCCCCCTTTTGTTTTATTCTCTTTTAAATAAAAAAAAATATATAGTATGATAGGTATCTTATCACCGCCACACTGTGATACATACATATGTACATGCATTCATGCATGTACATTCATTGGTCAGTTTCAGTTACTTCTCAGATTAAGTCCAAAATACCACTTCCACTATTAAGGATTCATGGGTTCAAGTTTTTCTGCTCTGAATTCTTATTATGCAACAAATGATAAAGTCCACATATCTTGTCAGGTTTAAAATTATTGTAAGAGAATATATTGGCATTAAATTCATGTTTTGGATATCGCAGATGAGTCTTCCTTGCATTTTTCACTTTTTATTAGGCCTCTGATTGATTGGTCACATTATGTACTGAAATTGTTCATTCTCATAGGAATATTTTCTGCATTTTGATCCCAGGTTTCCTTCCTTTTTTGTGTATAACTTCACATGTTCCAAATTGAATGCCTACTTAGGCACATTAAGTTTATTCTGCCAGATGCATATTTTCTATTCTTCCCTTCCCTCAACCTGCTCATCCTGTCTTCTCCATCTCAGTGAAGGCAACTCCACACTGAGAAGACAGTGCAGAGGTGCCTTTGACTCCTCTTCTTCATCACACTTCCAACCCAAGGACAGACCCTTTTTAAAAAAAATTTTAAAGAGAATAAACCCAAGCAAAATCAAACAGAATAAAGCCAATCAAAATAAAAAATGAGAGTGATACAGGACTTCAAAACAAAATAATAGGCAATCAAGAATGGCTACCATAATATATCTTGTTGTCATCAAAATAGCTCCCATACCCTCAGACATAATAAAATAAAAAAACCAAAACAGAATTAAACCAACCAAACAAAACAAAATGATGTAAACAATGCAGGATTTCAAAACAAGATAATAGGAAATTAACAATGGATACCATAATGCCTCTTGAATCTTCAAAATAGCTGTCCAGATCATCAGACGTAGGCAGGTAAAACTAAACAATACAAGAATTGAGTTGCTTCTTTACTTCAGTTGTTATCTTTTCATAAATTTCAGGTGTGTGATTTCTAATTTCTACTATGTCTGTATCTCCTGAACTTGTTCTGTGTGGACTGGAGCTCTGAGATTGCATTTTGTTCCTTTGTCTTGACATTCTCCTGTGTTCCTCCAAAGCAACCCACTGCTGTATCCTGTGCGCTTCCTACATTGGCGCCAAGCCCTTGGTGTAGTGGGTTGGACTAGGCACCTGGAATCCTCTGATCTGGGGTTCCCAGAGTGATGCAGAGGAATGGGGCAGTGGTTCACCAATGCTCCCATGAGGGCAGTGTGGTCCCGGGGCATGGTTTCTTCTCTGGGCCTGTGCTGGGCTGGTTGGATTTCTCTGGGACACCGGCGTGTAACTTCACGGCAGGCTTGGATTCTTCCTATTAAGTCCTTTTGTTCAGAGGTTTGATTCAGCTCTGATATTTCTTTGCTGATTTTCTGTCTAGTTGATCTGTCTCTCTGTGACAATGAGCTATGGAGGTCTCCCGTTACAATTGTGTTACTGTTTATTTTCCACATCTACTGATAACTGTTTTATATAGTTGGGTGCTTCTGTATTAAATGCATATGTATTTATGATTTTTATGGCACATGTGCTGTCTCTAGCTTTCTCATTGACCCCAATAACTCCGGTGGTGTTATTCTTTCCTTCATCTTGTAGCTGTTGGATTGATTTCTCATGTTCTTTTCCTATTTTTAAGATATCTTTCTTTTGATGATCACTAGATGCAATTTTGTTTTTAAGATCTGAAATTCTGTCCTTTCCTTTATTTGATCTGCTGCATATACTTTCAGTGGAGATTTTAATCTCCTGGATTTCTGGATCTGGATCTGTTTCACAGATTCTATTTTTCTCCTTTATTGAACATTTTTGTTTCCTTCTTTTTTTAAGCTCATCAATTTTTTATTTGTGTCTTCTCTAATATCTTTGATTTTAAGCATCATTTCTTTTGGTACCTGAGAGATCATTTTATCTATAGTCTTTTCCCTTATTTTTTCCCTTATTTTTTCACTTCTGTTGTTAACCTTTCAGAAAGTTCCAGTGTTTGACTTCCAACTTCAACCAGTTGGAAGGGTGCAGTTCCAGTCCTATCCTGGGTGGGGTAGGGATCTGGGGCTGTACCCTGCCTCTGTGTCTTGTGATTCTCCACCTTATGATTTTTCTTTTATTTCATCTTCTATGTTGATGCCCGCCAACCTTCCATGATATATAGCTCTACCACTAGCACTGAGGCCTCTCTCAAGGAGGAAAGGAGATCTCTGTTCCTCAGGGATGTCCTCCAGATGTAGTTGGTTCTGTGCAGTTATCCCAAGAACCTACCTCCTTCTGGTGTTTACAGCTCTGTGATAATGTCGTATTACGTCCCCAGAGATGTGATGGGTATGTGGCCGACCTCGTCCTTTGGATGTGGGGGCTGGGACTGGTCTTCTGTTGGTGTAGTTCTCCAGAGTCCATCTGCTGTCTCCGCACTGCTGCTTCAGATGTTTCCATGTTATTGGCCTTGCTGATTACCTCGCCCTCCAAAGGTATGTGTGCATATGTTCACCGTGCTGTTGTCCTGGATCTTGCAGTTCAGACAGCTTTACACTCTTCCAGCCAGCCCTGCCATCTGAGCGGCAACGGAGGAGGCCTGGAGCACAAACTCCCTGTCTTCCAGTAGCCCCACCATATGGGATTTAGTGGAAGGGTGTAGAGGATGAACTTACTGCCTTGCAGCAGATCCCACCATCAGGGATGTAATGCCCAAGGATGGTTTTTAATAGCCCTGTCCTCAATATACAGTAGCCCCTTTGTTGTTGGAGTACATGATCCAAGACCCTGGTAGACACCTCAAGATGTGGATAGTATTGAAGTCTTTATATAAGCACTCCTGTATCAACACAGTCCATCTGATAACCAGCAGGGACTAATCAGTGGGGAGTGTTTTACAGTGTGGACGTCTTGTCACCACTTCTACTGGTATCACCCAAGATGAACTTCTGTCCTCTTTTACCTGGGTCATTGCAGAGCCCCCAAGTCTCTGTTTCCATGATTGCTTCCATCCAACCTGTACTCAAGACATAATCCAAGAGTTTTCATACCACTGACAATGACTTCTAAGACCCTTTGAGGTCTGGCCTCTATTTCTTCTCTGATGTCTTTTTCTGCTACTTTCTCCCTTGTTGACTGGCACCTAAACTGCTCTTGAAGGAGCTAGATCATTCCAACCTCAAGCTCTTTAACCTTGCTATCCTTCTGCTAAGAACATTCTCTACTTAAACATTCATGAGACTCTTTTCTGCAGTTCCCTCAGATCTCTGACTACTGCTACTACTGTTGACTACTGTCTTTAATTTTCACAGTAGTACACACTATTCTCCACTCTTCCTTTTCACTATGGCATTTAGTTGAATTGTTTATTTTGTTTATGCTGATCTTTTTAAACTGTGCACAAGCTTTATGTAGATTTATTTTTACTTAAAACATAAACCATAACACTGCAGGTCAGTTTCCCCAAGAGGCAGATCCTAAAATGGTGAATAGAGATTAAACTTACTGGGGAACACACTGTCTCCCTAGTGTGCAAAACTGAAAGAGTAAATAAGATCCAATATGTATAATAGATATTGTGAAAATGAAAGGGGAAGAAGTTGCTCAAAAGGAAAGAACAACTGGGATAGGGCAAAGAAGAAAAGAAAGAAGGAAAAGGTATATATATATATATATATATATATATATATATAGTATATATATGATAGATAATAATATTACTAATTTCTGTTAGTTCATCAAAAAGAACAGTTTATGCTTTGATTGATCATTTTTTCATGCCTATATCTTGTAATCTGAGCAACTACTTTGAAGATGACTATATGCAATATACGAACTATTGCTAATCTTCTATTTTTTTTATTTTAAAGAGAATAAAACAGAAGAGGGCAAAACAAAGCAGATCAGAACAGAACAACATAAGCAACACAGTACTTTACAATAAGATATTAACAGTAGCTGTCAAAATATCTCTTTCTCTGCGATAGTTGAGCATAGTTTCAAATACAATAATATCAAACATACCAAAGTAGTATAAAACCATTCAAAAGAATGAAAGAATTACAGAGCATTCTGAACCGAATAACAGAGAATGATCAATGGCTACTATAATATCGCATTTTCAATAAAAAATATGTTTATATTATCAGATATATTAAAATTCCAATTAAGACACAACATGATAGAACTGATGGTAATAGAAGAATAGAAGCATGGTAGGACTTCTAAGCAAGACAATATTAAATCAGCAATGGCTGCCATCATGTTTTGTTTTCTTCAAAACAGCTGTTCATACCATCACACATAATAAAGTCAAACAAAACAGAAAAGAACCATTCTAACTGATGAATGAAAATATTGAAAGGCTTCAGAGCAATGAAATGGGAAATCATGATTACCATAAAATCTTATATACTCTTACCAACTCTCATACTAGGGAGACTATACGGTGTTTACGCATGTGAGTTTGGTTTATCTTCTATTATTTTGTTTTGAAATTCTGTATCATCATTTTTATTCTTTTTGCATTTTAAAATTAGAGAGAAATACCGCTCCTGTGGAGAGTGCAAATGAGCAGGGTTGGTACCCTAGTCACACTGGCTTCCAGTGATTTACAGTAAGTAGGAAGAGCACTCTGCTTCATGACTGGAGAATGGATTGTAAATGGGGAACAGTGGAGGTGCTGTTATGACTTTCAAAAACTATGACATACTCACAGGGGGAACTGTGTGTTCTTGCTTGAATTGTTTTTCAGAGTGTTGGGTGCTAAGATGAATATGTTGGTTGAAGGACATGCAGACCTAGCCTCACACTATAGGCAAGACTACTCAAAGGTAGAGGACTACAGCTATCATTGGTTTCTCTCAGCAGAAATGTGCATGTCTTCATGGACTCAGAGAACATCTGAGTAAATAATTGGATTTGTGAAATGTATTGCTGCTGTGTTTTAATGCCTTTGCTCTGTTAGAACAAGAATGAGACCTTGAATGTGGTTGAAAAGAGTGGACACACTACTAACATGTGAAAGGGGATGCTCTCGTGGGAAAGAAATACAGTTATTAAATCCAGAAAGTGACTGAGCTTCCTCAAGGCAGCTAACAGTGAAGGTCACAGCCAGCTTAGCCTCACTTTCTTCCCATCCTCTGAAGCCAGAGGGAAAGCAAGTCCTTCAGATGTGGTCTAAGAGAGGTCAGCATCCTGGGCAGAGGAAAAGGTGGATAAAAGTAGAAGAGTAGACTCCTCAAGGCAGATGGTAGATAATGGGGTGGAGATGAGGGTTCTTCTGTGTTTTAAATTTATCTTTGAACTTTAATATGCATACACATTACCTGAGGCTCTGCTTAACATTTCGATTATGTTCTAGGAGAACTGAGATGGGACCTGAAACTCTGAATTGCCATCAGACTCCCAGGTGATGTTTAGAATCCCAATGCCTGGACCATATTCAGAACAGCAAGTTCACAGTTCATTTCTGTGCTGTTAGGACCTGAAACCAAGTCTTGATGAAAGCAACAGCCTTGTCTTGCTGTGTACAGGAACTACCTCTTGCATACCTGAGGGAGGAATACAGGGAGAGTGTATTCCCCTCTTCCTGCCCCTCCCCAACCAAAGCAGCATGGAAATGGCAGCATGTGTCAGAGGCAGGTCAGCAGTTCTGGGAGAGTAAATGGGCACCTAGCAGTTGGCCTAAATGGTAGGTGAACAGAGTGGAGGCTGATGGCCTGCACCCATGGGAGCAGAGATCAACTGACTCAGGAAAGCACATAAAATACCACCACCTTTGAGGATTCCCAGGGAAGGGACGGAGGCCCAGCTCTTTTGATAAATGAAGTCTTGAAGTTCTTATATGTAATAGGAAAATGACCTTTCTTATTTATGTTTACAGGCTGGGGAAACCTGGACTTATGGGGAATGAATCAAATTTGAAAGTTCAGGCTCAGAATTCATTGCAGAATACCTCTGTGCCTTGCTTTGCACTTCCCACCTGCCTTTCCAAGGTGTTTGCATTTAGACCATGATTACAGAGAACAGGTCATCCTGAATGGGTCAGGACCTCTATAGTAGCACCTAGTGGCCCCATGAATCAATAAACACAAAGACGCACTTCTGACTCATGATAACTGCCTCAATTCTTATTACCTGGCATTCACTAAAGCTGAAGAATGGTAAGAAATGGATTTTTTTCTTGTACCCTTTTGTGGGTCAGCCAGCACTTACTTTCCATCTACCTTTCTTTTCCACGTATAACAGGCCACTTAGATTCGTATGTTTGGTGTTTTTTTTTTCTTTTTTTCTTTTTGATGCTGCTGGCCAAATCAAAACTGGCCATTTATTTCGGAGAGAGAGAGAGAGAGAGAGAGAGAGAGAGAGAGAGAGAGAGAGAATTTATTCAAAGCTTGTTCCAAGGAGCTGGAGGGGCCAATGTGCCTCAAGGCACCATCTCACCATGAAATGTGTGCTGGGGTCTTTTATAGCAAGGGACAATGAGGAGACAGAATACAATAGGACAGTAGAGATATTCAGTTTTGTTGCATTGCTTTCAAGACCCAGATCTCTCCTCTCTTGCCTTAAGGGCATGAAATTGAACTTGACCTCCTGGTTCTCACATCTGCCTGTTCTGTCCATTCACCTGGGCTCGAGACAGGTGGAGTGAGCAGTATGTGGGGTAGGCATGAGGAGGTTCAGAGAAGCCACTTGTCTCAAACTAGAGAAAGAAATCTAACTTTTAAAGTTCCATTTTAAAGTACTGGTTATACACCCAGTTGTGTTTCTGAACCAGAAAGGCAAAATGTTGACAAATTGGCTTTGAAACCGATGAATCTGCAGAATCTATGAAGTGAAAAATGAAATATAGGGGTTTGTCAGAACCATCAAAGTGGCAGCAGATGGATGGAATTTAAGAGGGGACAGTGGCAAGGGCTAGTCGCACATTTTTCTTTCTTTCTTTTTTTTGGCATTAATAATTGAGAGTAACTTAATCTCTAAGTTCCCTTTCAAGAGCCAAGGAAGGAAAAGAATCTTTTAATTGTCTTAATTGTGGAAACAATGATTTTTATCAATCTGTAAAGAATTGCTGTAGGTCTTAGATAGGGATGAGGAAAAGGATGCATGGCAAAGTACTAGCTAGTTAGAGTGTGCACAGAGAATTCTCTAATAGAGACCCAATGACACATGCAAATGCTGCTACTAATAGCAAATGCTGATACAGCATTTGGTGCCAGGCACTGTTTTATGGACTTTGCGGGAGGAAGCCTATGGTCAAAGCCACAGGCACATTTTCCCAGGAGCTTTGAAAGCACAAGTTGCAAGCATTTAGTAGCTCTGTCGCCATCCTTTCTTAGCATAAAAATTCAATTAGGCAGAGAGTGAAGAGTTGGGGAGGCTTATATTCATTTTCTTTCCTGCTTCTTCTAGCAGTTCACAATGTTATCCAAAACAGCTTCTTTTCTTTTTTTCTTTTCTTTTCTTTTCTTTTCTTTT
Organism: Dolichotis patagonum; assembly: GCA_004027295.1. NCBI lineage: Eukaryota > Metazoa > Chordata > Mammalia > Rodentia > Caviidae > Dolichotis > Dolichotis patagonum. Next base: position 7,706 of record PVJX010049749.1, read on the forward strand.
CTTTTCTTTTCTTTTCTTTTCTTTTCTTTTCTTTCCTTTCCTTTCTTTTCTTTTCTTTCTTTCTTTTCTTTTCTTTTCTTTCTTTCTTTCTTTCTTTCTTCTTTCTTTCTTCTTTCTTTTCTCTCTCTCTCTCTCTCTCTCTCTCTCCCTTTCTTTCTGTTTTTCTTTCTTTCTTTCTTTTTCTAGTTGGGGTCTTCCTAACGTTACCCAGACTGGCCTTGAAAAGTAGCTGAGACTATAAACACATACCACTGTGCCTGGTTCAGATTCAATTTTTTTAACAGTTTATGGAATTCATACTCCATGAAAGAAAAAAGAAAAAGGTTCTACTGTGAGGTTGGTAACAAATTCTTTTGAGCTTTTCATGCCTCTGAGATCCCCAACATGGTCTAATATGAATTCCTTCTGTATTTTATAATTACCCTATCCCATTTATCTGGCTCCAACCAATTTCGTCAAGTGTAATCAAAAGCTAGGAATGAGCATGTCAGTAAACCTAATTCTGGCCACTTGTAAAAATATTCAGTAAGAATGAATTACACTATCCTTTGCTAATTGCTAAATAAGTAAGAGTTGTTAGGCAGATAATGTGCACTTAACATAGGCAGCATGGTTGGAACTATGGGCTGCCTACTCATGCTGGACCACTCACCTCTGCTTTTCTGAATCTGAGAAAAACCCCTAGGGCTAATCCCAGCCCTTGTTCTATGGCCTACTATGTGGAGGCAGAGATGAGAAAAGCAGAGCCCCAAACCTGCCTTGGAAAATTCCAGACCAGGATGCCTGTGCACCAGGCCTACTGGCATGATCCACAGTAACTTTTCTTCATCTGGAGCTCATTGAGTGTTTATGCATATGGACTTTATCTCATAGATCCAATTATAACAGAGTGCATTGTGGGAAACACATGCACAGCAGATGTAGCTGACATGACTCAGCACCTTGTCAGTCATGCTCTGGAAGACTCTAGAAGGTACCTTAAGCCCCTACACTGGATGTCCCTAGCATTTGTGCCATTTTCTTTCTGTGGGCATGAGCCCACTGTCTCCTTAATAAACTTTGCTGCTTTGCTATGTCCAGTTCCTTGTTCATCATGCACAAGAGCCTAGGAACCTGTCCTGGACACTCACCCTCACTAACACACTGGAACCAAATAACTCTTAAAGATTCTTGAAAATTTATTTTTGAATACCTGACTAATCCTATTGTTTCATCATCCGTGTTCCCTTTGCTGAATTTTGGCTTCAGTCTGTCACCAGACAGGATCACAAGAGGGTCCCAAGGTGGAGATAAAGAACCTAAAGCCACCTTACCTATAAGATGAGTTTGCTGCCTCCAGTCTTGGAAAATGAATTTTCAAGGCTACTTGGACAGAGGCACAGAAAGGATTTATTTAGGAAAGTACGCATTCAAGAGTGGAGTGAAAATTAAAATAACATTGAGAGTCCATCTCACTCCAGAAAGAATGGCTATCATTAAGAAATCCACCAATAACAAATGTTGGGGGAGCTGTGGGGAAAAAAGAATGCTTCTCCACTGTTGATGGGAATGCAGATTGATACAATAACTGTGGAAATTGGTGGGGAGATTCCTCAAAAAATTAGAATTGGAGGTCTCATTCAATCCAAATATTCCCCTTCTGGGTATTTTCCCAGAAGAGTTGAAAACATCATGCCATAGTGATATATGTGCATCCATATTTATAGTAGCACAATTTGTAATAGCTAAATCTTGGAAACAACCCAAATGCAGATTGAAGACAAGATGGCGGACTGGTAGGTAGCAGGAGAGAGACCCTCTCTGAGAGAGACAGCTCAAATGCCAGAATAAAACACCCTGGAGAGACCCAGAGAGAGATGGACTCTCACAACCCAGGAAGAAACTAAAGTGCAAAAAACCACTTGAATATGAGGTCCTGGGGCTACTATTAGTGAAGATAAGATCAGCGAGCATGGCGCCCTCCTCGAGCCGCCTGAAATCCTGCCCGACCTGAACAAGCAACCTGCGCCGAAGCAACTGCTTGAGCCGCCGGAGCGCGGAGCTGAACAGCCCTGTGCGCGGCTCGCCCAGACCAGCCCTGCACGCGACTCACCCAGAGGCACCGTGAATTCCCACTGCAGCTGTGCGGAAGTCGTAGGTCGGGGAACCCTGCAGTTCTCGGGGACGGGCATCAACACGCGGTGAGTGATGGAAATAACACCCTCCCACAGGCAAGGAGAAACCAACTGGACGACATGTTGGATTTGGGTAGGACAGCCCTAACTCCATAAGGAAGTGTCTTCAGCTGGTTGCTCCCCTCACCAAGTGGATTGGTGGAATCTGCTTGGACTAGGCCATGCCCCTGGCGGGGACCCAGTGAGTCACTACAATATTACTTCCCTGAGATCAGTGCACACTGACGCAGTGAAGGCCCGCAGAGGTTGACTGGCCCAGAGGGGTGGAGCTAGCGCACACTGCCCGTGGGTGAACTCTAATCTCTGATAACCTATTGAAGAGGGCTAAATCTCCTAGCCTGCGCCCTCTAGAGGAGCCTTAACAAATAAGAAAAGGGTCTGGGAATTACACTGTACACTTGTATGGAAGGAACCAAAAACATGACGAAAGGGAAAAATAAGAAAAAACTCCCAGCCCCCAACCCTGAGAACATTGATCCAGGAGAGGTAAATACAAAAGAGATTGAGGGCAGCAAAAATGCAACATCAAACACAGTGTTAGCGGACATAAAGAGATATCTTCAGGACCTCGTAAGTGGTACCAAAACTGAAATATTAATTCAAATTAAACAAGAGATAAGTAGATTAATCAAAGAAGGGCTGGGCATCTCTCAAGAAGACACAGACAGAAGAATGGAAGAACACAAAAGGAGAGAAAAATTTAATGAAGAATTCAGGAAAAACCTAGAATTCATGAAGCAGATTCAAAGAGATTATCAGGAAACTAAAGACTCGATAGAAAGCTTGCAAAACTGCTTGAAAGAAACCAAAGATAGACTATCAAAAATTGAACACAGGCTTGCAATTTGGAGTCATGAAAGGGAAGATGTCTTAAAAATAACAAGGGAGCAGGCAGTAAAGATACAAAGACTGGAAGACGACAACAGGATCTATAACTTAAGAATAAAGTATGTGAACAAAGAAGCAGGAATCAAATCAGAGGAATTACAAAGGCTATTCACAGAAATTATTAAGAAAATTTCCCAAGCATAGAAAAAAGAAATGATATGCAGAGGTATGAAGCATAC
>PVJX010049750.1:0-10947 GCA_004027295.1 Dolichotis patagonum
TAATTAGGCTGCATTTCAGGTGGAGCTGGGGATTAAGCGCATGGGATAGAGTGGTGAAATCTGAATGACATGAGTAAGTATACATTAAAGTAGACTGAAATGTTTGTTATTTGAAATTAGAAGAGCACTCACTAATTCTATAAATCACAGGAAAATCTGTGAAGACCGTGGGATTTGTTAAAAGATTTTATCCTGGAATAGGAAAGGGCAAGGTTTAAGAATGTATTCAAAGAGAAAATATATGAGAGCAAACAAATTACTTTGTGTTCACATAAAACAAACTTAAATAAATCTGTTAGACTCACCATAAATCTCTCTGATTTTAATAATTTGCAGCTCTTTCTGTTAAAACTAATAATCCACTTTTACCTCTTTGTCCTGAAAATAATTTTAGTGATCTTAAGTAACTCTTGAGATGAAATGTTGAACTCTCCTGTCATTAACTATCTGATAAAGGCTAAATGCTCTTCAAAAAAAAAGAATATCGCATTTGTTTAGAATTGATAGAATTGATAGAATTGATGTTCTATCAATTGTATTGTATATATGATCTCCAGTGACTGATTTTCTCCAAATAATGTGATTTACACAGAATAGTGTTGTGATGTTAAAAATACTTTCAAGTAGTAAAATATAAAACTATATTCAATGATATTTTAATCAGTGAGTTATTTTTTGAAATTTAGCAATTCATATAACATCTGTGGTTATGATGATTTATTTGCCAAACTCTAAATCAGAAACTGCTGTCTAAATTGTTTTTAGGTTGCATTCAGCAATGAGAAAGAATCTAGATGTGAGTTGTTCTTACCATTTTAATGTTACTGTTATAATATCTTTATTTCCAAGAACTGACAAAGAAAATATTATAGATTTCATATGCACATGGACAGTACTTGAATTATGTAGGATAAATGTCAGCAAGGCACCGCAGTGCTCATCAGTACCAGGCTGTTAATTTGCTCTTCTTTTTTCTTTCTTCTGAGCTTTTATTATCTGAGTAATTTTTAAGTTAAATATCCTGTTAGATATTCCATTATCCAGTTTGTTTGCCAAATCATAATGTTAAATTCCCTGCATATTGCTGGATACAGAATCTTTCCACTACATTAACAATCCCCAATTCTGTGATATTAAGGCTACAGCACAGTCTATGCAATCACATTTCTACGTTTTGATGATCTACAATTCCTTGACAGTTTAATCCAATACACACGCCCATGATGATCAGCTTTCTCCATTTTGTTTTGTGCACATTTTCAGTTGCCTGCCTATATGCTCTAATTTTCCATTACTGAATTCTAACTAAAGGATTAAATCACTAATTATTTAGAATACTAGATTAAATATATAGCAGTTCTGAATTGTGTTTTGAAATGATTCAACCTGATGTTTTTCATCTAAGCATAAGACACATGTTGCCATGCAGAAGGTGTTAAGTTGTCCTGTGAACACTCCTGGTACTATTTTGTCAATTATCTATGATCATTAAAGAAAAAAAGTCTCATTTTTTAATGGATTAAAATAATTAGTGGGATATTCTAATCTCTATGTAAAATGACAATTATCATAATGAAAATCCAAACAAATCTATGGATACCTAAGCAGTAAAATGTTGCAAATCTACTTCTAATCAATGGAGACTTGACGAAGGAGTTCTTCATGTGCTATGAATTGAGAATTTGAGGAAAGAAAGGGAAAACCTGGGCCAAGGATGTAACTCATCAGCACAGCACCTGCCTGGCAAACAGGAGGCCCTCAGTTTGATCCCACATAGGAAAAAAAAAGGAACTGCTCCAAGGAATAAAGGACGTTTTCCACAAAACATTACCATATCTACTGCCATAAAATCAAATGAATCATTCCAATGCACTGTAATTGAATGGATTCCTTGTAGGATATGTTCACTAATTTTATCAGAGAGTTTCTTAAATGTTTCTTAAATAAGGTTCACATATTTAGACTGTCAGTCACTTCCATTATTGAACAACTTAGATTTATATTACATTTTACAATTTATTTAAGGGTATATCTAAGTAGTGCTAAACACAATTGTCTATGTTTTCCTTAATGGCATCAAATGCACTGTCTGCATCATAAAACACAAAATTAAAGTTTGGTTAAGTTTTAGAAGGTTGGATTTTTTTTATCTGAACATAAAGGAAAAAATCAAATCAGAGTTTAGATGCCAATCCTAGCTGAATTTGGGTTGAGATTTGTTAATACAAGAACAATTAATCAATATTTGCTTAATCAATAATTTATTAAAGGAAAAATAAAGTAGATACCTCCTAGAAGCAAAATGAATAGGGATGCAAGTAAAACACAGCATCACAAACATTTAAGTTAAACAGAATGAGTTGTCAGTGGTAGTTTACACTTAAAGAATAAAGCAATACCTAATCTAAGGGGTCACAAATAAAATTTATCTGTGAAAGCTAAATGAACAAAAGCACCTAAAAATTTAGTTACTGTAAGTTTATAATAGTTTTTAAAATGAAGTTGTATTGGGCTTTGAATTTTTTTCTTGCTTTGGTTAATTAATCTATGTTCTATGACTTTCTAGAAATTTTTAGATTAGCACATTCCTGCCTAGAAAACCAAAGATCCTGATAGAATTTTTGTTAGGATTGCAGTAATTATTTCTAGCTATTTAACATATTACTGTTAAAATTCTGGCCTGCTAATATGGTTTAGTGTTTCACACACTAAATCTTAATTTTTTCTCTCAGTATACTGTGTTAATGAATAAGACCTCTAGATTTATTATGGATAAATGATTATTTTTAATAATTCAATTGATGTTTCCTCATTTTACTATTCTTTTGTCTTACAAATTTGTTTTACAAACAAATCTCACAGAATAATCTACATAGGAAAATATATCTTTTATAAATAAGCACAATTCTGACTTTTCTATCCAATGTTGGAGTGTTTCATTACTCTATTACCTTATACAAGCAGCTAAACCTCCAGTATAACATTGTATAAAAATAAATTACATGTTGTGCTTTCTTTCTTATCATATGCGGAAGGATTTAAGATCCAACTGATATGTCTGCCATTAGCTGTAGTTACTTTTAATTGCTTTCAACAGGTCCAAGTTATGTCTATGTGTCTGTAGTCTCATGGGAAGTTTTTATAAATTCTCATTAATTTTTTTTTTCTGAAACAGATTTTGAATTTTTTGGAGTGCATTTCGATCTATTTATGGCTTTGTGCTTTTGAAGTAAGCTTCATTGATAGATTTTCAAATGTTAAGAGACCTAAAATGAATTTCACATAGTCATGAAATATTTTTGTGTTTGTTTATTGTGGATTAAATTTGGTAAACTTTTAGAATTTGTGAGAGAATTCAGCCTTTTTTTGTGTGATTCTCTTTTTTTAAAAATCAGTTTTTGTTTTTTGCCTCCACATGGGTGCAGCACATAATAATTTCTCTCCATGGTGTTGATTCATGTATATAATGCTTCTTAATTTGCTTTTCTTCCTCTTTCCCTCTCCTTCCTGATGCACAGTTATTGCTGACATCCCAAAATGGGCAGGAAAGTGTATTTCTGTCTCTTTCTCTCTTATATTATTTATAAGATTTTTTAAAAAATTTTTTTATTTGCTTTTAGTGTTGATATTATTTCTTCTTTAACTGTTTGGAAAAGTTACATATGAAGCCATTTGTGTTTAAAGGATATTTTTGAGAAAGAAAGATTTTAACAAGTTATTCTTAAATAAATACTGAATATTTTAATATTATAATTATTTTTGAGCAAAATTTGTAACTTTCAAACAACAATTTCATTGTATTACAAATGTCATTTATTGCACAAAGCTCATTATAACTTTTTTGCCATCTGTTAAAATTGTAAGCCAATGCCTTGTCTTTAGGTGAGATAGATATTGTATGCCTTCTCAATTGTTTTTCCCATCAGTCTATCTAAATGGCTAACAATTTTATTCATCTCAAGAAAACAACTCTTGACATTTAAAATACTTTCTCTGTTTTCTTTTTATTGATCACATACTGACATGTATTATTTCTTCCTCTATCTTTGTGTTTAAACTTGTATTCCTACAATAGTTTTTAAGGTGGAAATGAAGTGAATAATTTGAAACTTAATCTTTTTAAAAAATTTTATTTAGAAAGAAAAAAATACAACCAAACAAAACAGAAAAAAGGGTAGCAACAATACAGAATTCCAAAGGAAAAAAAGAAAAGAACAACAAAAGCAAAAAAGAAAAACACTAAGAAATCACTAGTTGATAAGTTACATACTGTCATCTTGGAAATAGTTGTTCAAGTTACAAAATTAAAGCATACAAAGTCAAACAGTGAGACTGTTAACAGTTCTGCTCAACAATCTAGCAAAAACAGTAGTATGGTAAGTCACTAGTTGATAAGTTACATACTGTCATCTTGGAAATAGTTGTTCAAGTTACAAAATTAAAGCATACAAAGTCAAACAGTGAGACTGTTAACAGTTCTGCTCAACAATCTAGCAAAAACAGTAGTATGGTCATTTATCGTCCACACTTAAACATACATGCAGTTATATCCTTTAGAGCACTTTCTTTTGCTCTCTCTTTTACAGTAGCAATTATGCATTTTGGGTTTTATTACTCCTACAGTTCTTATTACTTTTTTTATTTTAAAGAGAATAAAACAAAATAGAACAAAGCAGATCAGAACAAAACCACATAAGCAACACAACGCTTTACAACAAGACAACCAGACATTAACAGTAGCTGTCAAAATATCTCTTTCTCTGCTATAGTTGAGCATAGTTTCAGATACAATAGTATCAAACATTTCACAATAGTATAAAACCATTCAAGAGAATGAAAGAATTACAGGATATTCTGAACTGAATAACTATGATCAATGGCTACTATAATATCTCATTTTGAATAAAAAGATTTGTTTATACTATCACATATATTAAAATCCCAATAAGACACCACATGATAGAACTGATGGTAATAGCAGAGTACCAGCATGGTAGGACTTCTAAGGAAGACAATATTAAATCAGCAATGGCTGCCATAATGAAATTTAATCTTTAATATAAGTATCCTGTTATAATTTTTTCACTAATCATTGCTTTAGCAAAATTTCAAAACTTTTAAGGAGCTTTCTCTTTTATCATAAACAAATGATTGCCTATCATTTTATTTTAATTTCTTCTTTCACCTATCATTTACAGGTGTTGTGTTTACTTCATGAATATTTGGATATTTACAAGAGTTCTTTAGGCCATTATTGAATTTCTTTTGTTTAAATATCATTTGTGTGGTTAAATTATTTTAAACCCATTGGGACTATTTCCGTAAGCCAGAATATGCCTTATTCCATTAATTATTCTATATTACTGCAAATAATGAGTGTCTATTTTTATTGAAGAGTATTTTAAGAATGTCTCATAGTTCCAATAACAGTGTTGAAAAAAAGGTCTTTATTATTCCATTTGTATCTACTTATTTTATTAATCAAGGAAGGCAATGAAATTTAAATTTTTGTTTATTTCTTTTTAATATATCCTAAGTCTTGCAATGATAATTTCAAATGTTTGTTATATTCACCAATTTATCCTAATTCATTGAATTATTTATTATTATGGAATTGATTTTATTTTAGGGAGGTGAATGTGATTTTAAAATTGCTATTTCTGATATTAAAGTAGTTACTACAGTTTTCATTAGAGTTTTATTAACATGGCATATTTTCTCATTCTATATTTAATTTTCTGTCTGCATTGAAAGTACATTTCTTGCAGGAAAGGATGACTTGTATTTTTAATCTGATCCAGACATTTTATAATTAATATATTCATTTATACAGCTAATTCTTTCCTTTTCTAATCAATCTTTATCTATTTAAATTGTTATTATTGAATTCCTAAAATGATTTTATTTAAACTTATTCATTGTTTGGGTTTCTTTTTGTTTTTTATAATTGCCTTAATATATCTAGTATATATTTTAATATATTATGATTTATTTTTAAATAATATTAAACTATTTAATGAATGTCGGGCCGGGGATTTAGCTCAGTGGCTTAAGTGCCTACCTGGCAAGCGCAAGGTTGTGAGTTCAATCCCTGGTACCAAAAAAAAAAAAAAAAGAATCTCATAAGAAACAAAAATTTTATTCAGTTAATAAGCCAATTTTGAATTAATTTTATGTATACATGTCATTTAAACCACTGCTGTAAAAATTACTGTATCAGAATATACATTTTAGGTTTCTACCTCAAAAGCAATTGATAAAAAGCAAAGGTGAATCTCAAGAGTATGAATAATGTAAATCTATAGTACAATTTTTTAAACTGGTAACATAAATTTATATACATCTATAATAATGACATTAATTAATAATATGACATTATTAATAATATGACATAATTAATAAATGACATTATTAATTCTTAAAATAGTAAAAAATATTAATGAATGGCAAAAAAATAATGGATGATCAGTGCTACCTCAAAAGCTAGAGCACCTTGATATTGAAACTTGTATTAAAGAAATATTCAGACTTAATAGATAAGAGGCATTGTGTATTTGAAGTTGAGTGGTGAGCACATAGATATTTACCTAGCATTGTTTATTAAATACCACATATATTCTCAACAGAAGGATTAATATAATACTTTTGTTCATGAAATGTTTATATTCCTTTTTTTTTTGCTACTGGGGATTGAACTCATGATATTATTAACAATTTATTTTTTGCTATGATTATCTAATCATCACTCTTCAAAGAAAAATACTGAATATGAGTTTAATATTAAATCATTTATTTTTTTCTCAAAAAACAAATTTGTTTTTGTTTTTCTAGAAACATACCCTCCCGGTTATCAGTTTAAAACTATGACATAAGACTGGCTTTGAATGACAGGAAAATACACATATTAGTCCAAAATATAATATATAAATTATTGTGGAATATTAGATGTTTTGAAACTTTTAAAATAAGAATATTATTAATTTATAACTTTTAAAATATTTGCATAATGTAAATCACCTAACTAGAAAACTTGATATCTTTAATATTACATTTGTTCTGCCAGGCCAATTGCATATACACATATGTTTCCAACTTCTGAGTGAACGCCTTTCCCAAATATCAAGCCACATATTAAAACTTTCTTTTAGTGAGCATGTTAGGGTGTACAAAATATTTTGGAGAGAGAAAAGACACATATAATAAAATAAGGGAATTCTGTCAGGCATTATGAAAGCATATAATGAAAGAGACCACTTTCGTTTTCCACGATTAACAAAGTCCTTACAAAACATAAATCCTGTCTTTCTAAAACTGAATTATGATGTAGATAAGTGGAAAAATAATAGTGTCAGTATCTAAAGAGAGAGGAAATTATGAACTCCAGTTATGCTAGTTGGTGTAAGATGCTAAATTGTTCACTAAGCTTAGGGTTCCTTAGTCTTGAGCCCTAAGAGAAATGTCATTACCTACATTTGCATATGACAACTCAAGTGGCACCCAAATTAACTCATGTTTAACAAAAGCAGGGTGCTTTTGAGTGGAGCTTCAATTCAGTTTTTTTTCCAGATCTTAATTTTAGGACACATGCATAATCAAACCCCAGGGGTCAATTTTGTATTTACTAAGATAGAGTTTTTCTCTTAAAGAGACCTCATGAATTAAATTGGACCAATATCAGTGTCTTCAGAGGTTCATTTTCAAATGAAATGGTGATGTAAAAAGGCTACAGTGATTTCTTAATAATAGCATCTGTTTCACTTTTTGAATCAATTGAAATGACCAATAAAATACACTTAAAAAGTAAAAATATACTATCTGGCAAACTGATATGTAAATTTAATTTGTACTGTTTTAAATAGTATTTGTACTCAATTAAGAATCACTATCATTAAGAATACAAACAAACAAACAAAACACACTATAAAAACCGGCAAGAATTTGGGAAAAAATGAATCTTTCTTCACTGCTACAGAGAATGTAAATTACTATCACCACTCTGAAAAATCAGTATGAAGTTTTCTCAAACTCTAAAACTAAAATGATTGTTTCATTCAGCTTTGTTACTACTTCATAAATATCAGTGGGAATTAAAGCCAACGTGTAGCCAACATATCGAATTCACAGATAAATGAATGAAGAAAACATAGTACAGATACACAATTAAGTACTATTCATCCATAAAGAATACATTTTGTCATTTGTAGAAAATGGAAAGAACTCTGTTTTGTGATCTCCAGCAAAATAGGGCAAATTCAGAAAGACAAACATTATATATGCTCTCTAATATGCAGAATCTAAGAAAGAGGACATAAACATAGAATGAACACTTTTATTAGAGAAAAGAATAATTAAGAGAAAAAAGGCTGAGAGGGTAAGAGAGGGCAAGAGGAGGATGTATAAGTTGAAAATATAACATGTACATTAATATCTAATGTTTTAAATTAAGAGGAGCTTATCATAAAATGAAAAATAATTTATTGTATTTCTAACTGAAGAACATATACACTACTTGTATCATATTTTTGAATAATTTAATGAATGTATGCGCCAGTAAACGAGCTTAAATGTCTCCAGAAGGGAAAGTGTTGTCACGTACATTCAGTGCATAGTTTACCCACTCTGAATTACTCTTTCAATATCGTCACAAAGAAAATGGAGGCCATTTCTTTTGGAAAGAATGATAAACTGAATGACCATATCTCATGTGTGACCACATTCAACACAGAAGAATGCAGCCTGTGAGAGGAGGACCACTCCGACTTCTCAGCTACGCACTGGCAGCCTGCGTAGATTCACCTTTGCTCTAACCATGTTCAGTGTGTGTACCCTACCGAGTTGGACAGTCTTGCCCCAGGTCGTAGCCACAGCTAATGTGCAGCTGTACTTCTCACCAACGGTACCATTTCTTAATGAAATTATTCTGTATTATGGTTCAGTACATAAACAAATTGCGATAAGTAACTAAAACATAGAAGCCAAGAAGCTGATTTCCACAGCTGGCAGCCAGATACATCAGAAGTTTAATTGCTAAAATGCACTGTCGAGGCTAAATTCTTTATTATTGTTTGCCTAACAATTACAAATGAGTGGATAGGTAGAAGTGGCACTTTGGGCCCTATTAGAATTCTTTTATAATTGATTTTTCCCCAACATATCTGCTTTATAGTCTCTCGTTGCTCAGAGTGAATTAGAATAACCCATTTTTTAAACAGGGATGAATTTTTAAACCATAAACGCTCATTGTACCTAAAGAGATTTAAATCATCATAACTAGTCTGGGATACTTTCCCCAGAAAATCACCAGTCAAAGAAATCAGGACTATATTCAATCTATGTCAAATCCCTTTAGAGCAGAACATCATTCCAGGGCATGTAACTCTCTATTGTGAATGAAAATCTTACAATGCTGTCCTTTTTTTTTTCTTATTTTAATTCAGGTTCTTAAAGTTAACACACAGGTAGAGAGTTGGGACAAATGTCTCCCATCAATATCTAAAAAACTAAAATAGTATATTTTGCATGAAATTCTTTGCTTTCAGTTTGCCATACCTTGCATTTATACAAATGTCATTTATTTTGTTAACATAACAGTATATTCACAAGCTACCAGTGAAACACCAAATATACAATGCTCATTCCACAAGAATCAAGTAAAGCTAACTTTTTTCTTTTAGCTATCACAGTAGTGTCTAAAGACGTGGACTAAAGATCAAATCCAGAAGCATAAACCTCTTTGCACCATGACAATTATTCTGCAAGTAAAATTTTCATTTGCAATTTTCAAAGAAAAAGGCTAAGCTCAACTATGATGTGTTAGCAAGATTTCCATTGCTTTAAAAATTTTTCTGAGAAAGTAACCTTAAGCAGAGAAAAGCTATATAATGGCTCATGTTTCAGAAAAGTGAATCCTTAACTGGCTAGTCCCATCACTTCATTCTTGTGTCAAGGCAGCACATCGGAGTGAAAGCATGTGGCAAAATAATGCTGCTCTTTTCATCTCAGCTAGGAAGCAGATAGTGTAGAAAGGAAAGACCACAATCTCAGGATCCCCATCAAGGATGAGCTCCCAGTGCCCTAACTTCTTTCTTGTAAGCCATGTCTCCTAAAGTTTCCACCAACTTGCAATGCATGGCCCCCAGCTGTGGATCAAGTCATCAGCTGGGAAACCAATCTTTTGGGAAATGTTTAAAATATAACTATACTACTTCAACCCTCATCTCCAAACACTCATATGCAGCTTACAGTGCAAAAATAATTCAGCCCATTTCCAAGAATCAGTAAAGTCTTAACTATTCCAAAATTGCTATAAGTTCAAGTCAAAAGTCTCCTTTTAGGCTTCAGGGTGCTCTTAGATATGAACCCATATAAACATCCAAAACAAGTCACACAGTTGCAAGATACAATTGCATGTGACAAAGATTCCTGTTCCAAAAGAGAGGAATTGGACAATGAAAAGAAGACTCGGAAGAGATCAACACCCAGGAAGATAAACACTAAATATCAGATCAAGGGAGCAAAGAGAGAAAGAGGAGACAGCAGGATGCCAATATTCCTACCAAGAGTAGACCTCTATGACTTGACTTCTTTCCACTAGGACCTAAAGTTTCCACCACTTCTTGATAGTGCCTCAGTTGATAACCAAACCTTTAACACATGAGCTTTTGTAGGTTATTTACAGCCCAAATCATAACATATATTGGACCTATTGCCTACTCTGGGTTGTACAAATTTTTCCTAAATTATCATTCATTCTTAATGAGAAAGAAAGAGAGTAGTAAGACTGTGAATATTGATGTAAAGAAAGATATGAAAATTTTAGGCAAGCTGATTGTGAAGAAAAATTGCTCATTAGAGCAAAACTTTAATACGAACAAAACTAACTATTCTGGAAATGGAGGTCAAATAATGATTTTTATCCTTGAGAAGAATAAGTCAATGCTAGTTTTA
>PVJX010049751.1:0-10941 GCA_004027295.1 Dolichotis patagonum
CAACTGAGGAATGGATAAAAAAGTTGTGGCATTTTTACACAATGGAGTACTACTCAGCTATAAAGAATGATCACATCGAGATATTTATAAATAAATGGACACGACTTGAGACTATTCTCTTAAGTGAAATACACCAAACTCACAAGGGTAAATACCATATAATCTCCCTAATATGAGATTTGATAAGAGTATATAAGACTTTATGGTAAGCATGAGGCCCCATCTCATAGCTTCAAAGTCTTTCAAAGTTTTAAATCATCAGTTGGAATGGTGTTATCCTGTTTTGTTTGACTATATCATACGTGGTGATATGAACAGCTGTTTTGAAGAAAACATTATGACAGCTATTGCTGATTTAATATTATCCTTCTTAGAAGTCCTACCATGCTTTTTTTTTGTTCTATTACCATTGGTTCTGTCTACCACATTGTGTCTCATTATAATTTGAATATGTGTGATAGTTCAAACAAATTTTTTTTCTTTTTCATCAAAAATGAGATATTATAGTACCCATTGATCTTTTTCTGTTATTCGGTTCAGAAAGCCCTGGAATTCTTTCACTATATACATGGCTTTATACTATTGTGTTATGTTTGATATTATTGTAACTGAAACTGTCCTCAACTATAGCAGAGTAAGAGATATGGTGTTAGCTACTGTTGATGTCCAGTTGACTTAATGTAAAGTACTGTGTTGCCTATGTTGTCCTGTTCTGATCTGCTTGTAGTGCCCCCTTTTGTTTTATTCTCTTTTACATAAGAAAAGGAAGTAATCTCACGAATGAAGTAAAAGAGCTATAGAAGGAATATTATAATACCCTGAAAAAGGAAATCAAAGAGGACCTCAGAAAATGGAAAGCCATCCTTAGTTCATGGATAGGAAGAATAAATATTGTGGAAATGGCCATTCCCCCAAAATTATTATACAGATTCAATGCAATCCCAATCAAAATACCACTAACATACCTCATAGAGGTAGAGAAATCACTTCTAAAATTCATCTGGAATCAGAAGAGACCTATAGTAGAAAAGACAATTCTAAGCAGCAAAGGCAAGGCAGGAGGCATCACAATCCCTGACTTGAAGTTACACTACAAAGCTACTATAATGAAATCAGCATGGTACTGGAATAAAAAACAGATCTGAAGATCAGTGGAATAGACTGGAAGATACAACCACAACCACAAACACACTCAACCACCTTATCTTTGTTAATGGGACCAAACATGTTCACTGGAAGAACAATAGTCTCTAACAAATGTGCTGGAAAAATTGGCTATCCATATGCTGAAGACTAAAACTAGATCCATGGCTATCACCATGTATTAAACTAAAATCTAAATGCATCAAAGATCTAAATATTAAAACAGAAACACTAAATCTGCTGGAAGCCAAAGTAGGTAATAATCTTGAAGACACAGGCATAGGTAGAGAATTCATAAACAAGAATCAAACCTCACGGGAAATACTTCCCAGAATCAATAACTGGGACCATATCTTATTAAAGAGTTTCTGCATGTCAAAAGCAATTTCCAGCAGAGTGAAAAGAAAACCCACAAATTGGGAAAAAATCTTAATGGATTGTCCCTTAGACAAAGGACTTCTGTCTAGAACTTATAAAGAATTAAAAAAAAATCAGGCTCTTGAAATTCAAAGACCCAATCCAAAAATGGAATTCTGAAATGAATACACTGTTCTCAGGTGAAGAATTATGAATAGCAAATAAATACATGAAAAAATGTTCATCATCATTAATTATGAGAGAAATGCAAATTAAAACCGCACTGAGATTCCATCTCACCCCAGAAAGAATGGCCAGGATAAAGAAAACTACAACAGCAAATGTTGGAGAAGCTGTGGGGAAAAAGGAACTCTTCTGCACTGTTGGTGGGTGTGTAGACTGGTGAAACCACTGTGGAGGTCAGTCTGGAGACTCTTCAAAAAGTTGGGTTTGGAAGTCCCATTTGACCGAGCTATTCCACTTCTAGGCATATTCCCAGAAGAACTGAAAACATCATACCACAGTGATATATGTGCACCCATGTTTATAGCAGCACAATTTGTAATAGCCAGATCTTGGAAACAACCTAAGTGCCCATCACTGAGGAATGGATAAAAAAGTTGTGGTATTTTTATACAATGGAATAGTACTCAGCTATAAAGAATGATCATATTGATATATTTATAAATAAATGGACACAACTTGAGACCATACTCATAAGCAAAGTAAACCAAACTCACATGTGTAAATAGTGTACCATCTCCCTAGTATGAAAATTGGTAAGAGCACATAAGATTTTATGGTAATCATGATTCCCTATTTCATAGCTTTGAAGTCTTTTAATGTTTTCATTCATCAGTTGGAATGGTTGTATTCTGTTTTGTTTGACTTTATTGTGTGTGATGGTATGAATAGCTGTTTTGAAGAAAACAAAATATTATGGCAACCACTGCTGATATAATATCATCTTGCTTTGAAGTCCTACTGTGCTTTTATTGTTCTATTACCATAAGTTCCATCATGTTGTGTCTTATTGGGATTTTAATATGTGTGATAGTATAAACAAAATTTCTTATGGAAAATGAGATATTATAGTAGCCATTGATCATTCTCTTTTATTCAGTTCAGAATACCCTGTAATACTTTAATTCTTTTGAATGGCTTTATACTATTTGGTATGTTTGATATTATTGTATCTGAAACTATGCTCAACTGTAACAAAGGAAGAGATATTATGATAGCTACTGTTCATTTCCAGTTGTCTTGTTATAAAGTGCTGTGGTGCTTATGTTGATCTGTTCTGATCTGCTTTGTTCTGTCCTCTTTTGCTTTATTCTCTTTAAAATAAAAAAATATGAAAAAGCACATAAAAACATGAGAAAACAAGGCAATAAAAAGCAGCTTGAGACTTCCAATTCCCAAAAAGCCAATCCTTAGGGCATCAATGAGAATTAAATCAAAAGTCAAACAGCAGGATTATATGAAGCAATAAAAGACAAAGAAAAATATCAAAATGTTCTTGGTGGGTTCAATAATGATATAACTAACATATAATATCCTTAAAAACAAAATTATCAGCAAGAAACCAAATAAACCAATAAAAAACTAGCTGAAATAAACAAAATGTTACAAAATATAAACAACTTGTCACAAAGTTTGACTTTCTGAAAAAGTAACAAAAAAATCCAGAAGATAAAAATTCTGTGGTAAGTATGTAATTCAGAAGAGAGAGCATAAGAATTAGAAGATAGGGCCAATGCAGGTGACAATATACTTGATATACCTTACAGACAATAGAGACTATGGAAAATGGATCAAATACAAGATAACCAGTGACCTAACAGCCCCAGAGTGGGTGCACATGTTGAACAGGCAGGGCCAATATAGTAGAAATGTCCAAAGGAACACTGAGAATGCGAGCCAGCAGTCAGTAAGTTGTGTGAACCGGAATTGTGTTTTGGCACATGGACACATGGAATAAGAACAGGCAAGAGAGATCACCATTTTATATCAAAAGGCTCAGGAAGAATTTCAACATCAGCAAATTTATTCCATTCCACACATCCAGAGGCCAAGTTCAGCCTTATGCACAGCACAAATCCTACTGCAAATTTGGCTGGGGTACACAACACACTCCTGGGTCCAACTCGGACCTACCACAGAACTATGGGAATTTTACTATTATTTGTATCTCTTCATTTGACTGGTTTTCCTTTTTCAGTTAAATTGGGATTTTAATTTTGTTTTGTTTGGTTTTGTCTTATTTTTGGTGAGTATTTTTGGAAGGTTTCTCTTTTTTTCCTTCCTCTTTCATGATTTAGATTTCTTAACTTTTTCTTTTTTTCTACTTATTCTTTTTTCTCTCTTTCCTCAACTATCTCACTGGATTTTATGACACTGTCTTGTAAATAAATATGCTTCTCCTCATTCTGTTTCGCTTCAATATTCTTCTGCCTTCTCTTCCATTCTTTCCCTCCTGTGTCTTCCAGTTTCCCAAAACTTGGGAGATCATTCATTGTTCTCTAGTCTTGCTCCTACTATGTTGGTCCTCATCCATCTTGTCTGATATTCCTCTGTCTCCCTGCTGCAACAGGATAAATTAATTATAAAAAGGGAAAACCATTGCATGCATGTTTCTGCTATATGTTTAATTATGTATGTTATATACCTGTGGAACTTGCTCCTGGTGGTTGAAGGTATCAGATTAATAGTTATCACAGTTTTTCAGGAGCCAGACTGTGCTTGGCACTCTTGGTATTGCTAACTGTACTACTTTAGCCATGGTGCCATACATGTTATAATCAGTTGTTTTCCCTGTATTACAACATTGTGATTATAAAAGGTTATAACCATCTCCATAGTCCAGTACCAAAGAACACAAAGAACAAGGACCACCTATATCCAGAAGATATCCCTGGGGAATGAACATTTACTTGGTAATCCTGGTAAATGTTATCTACCATAATAAACCTAATAGCATCAACATAGAAAACAAAATAAGTAAAAAATTGAAAATAATTTGCAGAAGCAAAACGCAAAATAATAAGACACAGGAGAAAAATGCTACTTCACACACCCAGCCCACCCAGGACAAATCTAGAGCACAATGACATAGAGAAACTCAGAAACCAATCGCTGGTACTTTCTGAAATGATAGCAACAGAAACAAATAAACAAATGGAAGAGGGTACATAAAAATAATCTCTAACATGTGAAAAGAAATAACAATCAAACTAAAAGACATTAAAGAAGACACAGATTTTTATTTTTTTATTTAAGATTAAAAAGACGCAGAAAAGAAAAACAAAAAGCAATACAGACAGACAAACAACAAGAAACCAAATACCATAAAAGTATAGGTATACAAAACAAGATGATAGGAATTTGACAACGGTTGTAACATTGCATGTTGTTACCTTTAACAGGGTTGCTTAGATTGACAGATATAGACATGTAAAATAGTTCTAAACATGAGTATTTATTGTTGTTTTCTAATAGCTAATACAATTAGTAGTACAGTCATTTTAGCTGTCATATATACACAAATTTGTGTCTTTTTCCTTTTCTCTTCCTGTTTTCCTCCTTTTCCTTATTCCAACTACTTTTCCTCTTTGAACAGTTTCTGATTATCCTTATACAGTATTTATTGTAGATTTTGGAACATATATAATTTTTAAGTTTCTTACAATAGGGAGGCAATAAGGGATTTATACATGTGAGTTTGATTTCATTTATGAGTATGGTCTCAAGTTGCATCCATTTACTTATAATAGTCTTGATGCAATCTTTCTTTATAGCTGAGTAGTACTCCATTGTATAAAAATACCTCAGCTTTTTAAATCCATTCCTTCATTGATGGGCATGTGGGCTGTTTCAAAGATTTGAAACATATCTTTATTACAAATTGTACTGCTATAAATATGGGTGCACATATATCACTGTGGTTTGATGTTTTCAATTCTTCTGGGAAAATGCCCAGAAGATACCTGGGTCAAATGGAATCTCTAATCTTAGCTTTTTGAGGAATATTCACATGATTTCCAGAGTGATTTCACCAGTCTACACTCCTACCAACAGTGAAGAAGAGTTTATTTTCCCCCCACACCCCCATCCAGCATTTGTTGTTGGATGGTTGCTGGATTTATTGCTGGATTGGTTGACTTCTTGAACTTGGCTATTCTTTCCGGGGTGAAATGGAACCTCAGTGTTATTTTAATTTGCATTTCCCAAATGACCGTAGATGCTGAACATTTTTAAAAATATATTTCTTTGCCATTTATATTTCTTCAGCTGAGAAGAGTGTATTCATCTCAGATGTCCATTTTTGGATTGTATCTTTGAATTTTGGGGACCTGTTTTTTTAAAATTCTTTATAAGTTCTAGATAGAAGTCTTTTGGCTGAGGGACAGTTGACTAAGATATTTTCTCAATTTGTGGGTTTTCTTTTCACTCTCTTGGAGATTTCCTTTGACATGCAAAAACTTTTTCATACAATGAGATCCCATTTGTTGATTCTGGGAAGTATTTCCTGTGTAGTTTGATTTTTGTTCATGAACTCCACCTAATCCTACATCATCGAGATTTCCACCTATGTTGTCTTCCAGGAGATTTAGTGTTTCTCCTTTAATATTCAGATTTTTGATTCATTTTACCTTTATTTTAGTGCCTTCTGATACACATGGATCTAGTTTTTAGCATATAAGATTTAGTTTTTAGCATATAAGAACCAGTTTTTCCGGTACCACTTGTTAAAGAGGCTATCTTTCTACCAACATATTTGGCCCCTTTGCCACAGACTAGGTGGCTGAGTGCATCTGCCGTTGTGGCTATATCTTCTAATCTACTCCACTGACCATCAGGCCTGTTTTTATTCCAATACCATGCTGACTTTATCACAGTAGCTTTGTAATATAATTTCAAGCCAGGCATTGTGATGCCTCCTCTTTATCTTCGTTGCCCAGAATTGCCTTTGCTGTCTTAGGTCTCTTCTGTTTCCAGATGAAATTTAGGTTCGATTTCTCTATATATGGAGGTATACAAATGGTATTTTGATTGGAATTGCACTGAATCTGCATAACAGTTTTGGAAGAAGGGCCATTTTTGCAATGTTTGTTCTTCCTATCCATGAACAGGCAATATCTTTGCATTTTCTGAAATCCTCTTCGATCTCCTTTCTGAGTGTAATATAGTTTTCACTGTATAAGCCTTTTACTTCCTTTGTTAGTTTGATTCCTAAATATTTCTTCTTTTATTTTTGGGGGGGATGCTACAATAAAGTGTGTAGTTTCCCTTATTTCTCTCTCAGTGAGTTTGTTGTTTGTGTATAGGCATGCTATTGATTTTTGAGTGTTGACCTTATATCTAGCTGTATTCCTGAATTAGGTTATTATGTTTAGGAGACTTTCAATCGAGTTGTGTGGGTCTTCTATGTAGAGTATCATATCATCTGCAAATAATGATAATTTAGCTTCTTCCTTTCCTATCCTTATTCTTTTTATTTCTCTTTCTTGTCTAGTTTCTCTGGCTAATGTTTCCAAAACTATATTAAAAAGGAGTATGATAATGAACATCTTTGTCTTGTTTCTGATTTTAGACAGAAAGTTTTCAGTTTTTGTCCATTTAGTAAGAAGTTGGCTGTTGGCTTATGACATATGGCCTTTATTACATTGAAGTAGAGACCATCTATTCCAATTTTCTGTAGCGTTTTTATCATCAATGAGTATTGGATTTTGTTAAAAGTTTTTTGCTGCATCTATTGAGGTGACCTTGCCTCTGTTGATACGGTGTATTACATTTATTGATTTGAGTATGTTGAACCATCCTTGTATTCTTGAGATGAATCCAACTTGATCATGCTGTATAATCTTCCTGATGACCTGCTGCATTCCATTGGCCAGTATTTTATTGAGAATTTTTGCATCTATGTTCATTGGAGAGATTGTTCTGTAATTTTCTTTTTTGTTTGGATCTTTCTCTGGTTTTTGTGTACTTGCTTCCAGGAGTGAGTTAGGGAGAATTGCTTCCTTTTTAATCTCAATGAAGAGTTTGAGGAATGTTGGCATTAAGTATTCTTTGAATTTCTTGTAGAATTCTGCAGTGAATCCATCAGGACCTGGGCTTTTCTTTGTTGGTAAGGTTTCCATTACAATTTCAATTTCATTTGGTTATTCAGCAGTTTTACATTTTCTCAATTCTGCTTTATAAATTCTTATGTTTCCAGGAATCTGTCCATTTCTTCTGTGTTATCAAACTTATGAGAGTGAAGTTTTTCTACATAAATATTAATGATCCTCTGTATTTCTGCAGGGTCTGTAGTAATTTCATCCTTGTCATTTCTTATTGCATGAATTTGAGTTTTTTTCTTTCCTTTTTAAAAATAAGGTTGGCTAGGGGCTTATCAATTTTATTTATTCTTTCAAAGAACCAACTGTTTGATTCATCAATTCTTTGTATTGCTTTCTTGGTTTCAATTGCATTAAATTCTGCTTTGATCTTTATAAATTCCTGCCTTCTTTGGGCTTTGGACTTAACTTGCTTTTCTTTTCATAGGAGTTTGAGGTTCAGCATTAAGTTGTTTATGTGCATTCTCTCCATTTTCCTAGTGTGGGAATTTAGAGCTTAAATTTCCCTCTGAGAACTGCTTTCATTGTGTCCTATAGCTTCTGATAATTTGCATTTGCATTTTTGTTCCACTGAAGATATTGTTTCTTCTTTAATTCATTCTGTGAACCACTGTTTGTTTAGGAGAATGTTATTTAGGTTCTATATGTTTATAGGGTTCTCATGGGGTTTTTTGTTGTTAATTTCCAATTTTATTGCATTATGGTCAGATAATATGCATGGAAATATTTCAATTATTTTTCATTTACTTAAGCATGTTATGAGTTAGTGTAAGATCTATTTTTGAGAATGACCCATGTACAGCTGAGAAGATTGTATATTCTGATGTGGTTGGGTGGAATACTCTGTACACATGAACTAGGTCCATTTTTTCACAAGTTTGATTTACTTCTGTTATTTCTTTGCTGATTTTTTTTTGGTTGAACTGTCTACTTGTAACAATTGGCTGTTAAGGTCCCCTGTTCATTTGGCTTTTCATATCTATTAAAATTTGTCCTACACAGTTGGGTGCTCCCATATTTGGTGCATATATATTTATGATTGCAATCTCTTCCTATTGAATTTTTCCCCTAACAAGTATTTAGTTACCTTCTTTATCTCTTTTGATCATTCTTGGTTTGAAGTTCACATTGTCTGCAAACAAAATAGCTACACTTCCTTTATTTTCTGGGTTCCTTTTGCATGGAGTATTGTTTTCTATCATTTGACTATTGGTCTATGAATTTTCTTTTGAGTTAAATGTGTTTCTTGTGCACACCATACTGTTGGATTTTTTTTCTTAATCCACTCTGCCAGTCTGCTTCTTTTGAGTTGAGACCATTTACATTGATGGATATAACTGATAAGTATTGACTTAACACTGTCATGTTACCTTCTGTTGTTGGTTTTCTACTTTTTCTGTTTGTTTGCCTTGCTTAGTGGTTCCCATCTGTTGTTCTTGGATTGTAGTTATCTTTGCCCCTTTCTAGAGTGTCTTTCAGTACTGTTTATAGTGTTGGTTTTAGTAACTATAAATTTCTTCAGTTGTTCTTTGTCATGGAAGTATCTTGTTTCTCCATGAATTTTCAAAGGTAGTTTTGCAGGGTACATCAATCTGGGTTGAAAATTGTTTTCTTTCAGGACTTGAAATACTTTGCACCAAGCTCTTCTTAACTTGAATGTTTGTGTGGAGGTTTGCCATGATTCTCATAGGCTTTCCTTCATAGGTGATCCTTTTCTTTTCTCTGACAGCTTTTAGTAATTTTTTTCTTGTGCTGAATTTCTGATAGCCTAATTGTTATATGTCTGAGTGAATGATTGTTTTGGTTATGGTCAATTTTGTTTCTGTATGCCTCCCTTTTCTGCATATCAGATTCTCTTCCCATGTTTGGAAATGTTTCTGTTATTATTTCTGCAAATAATCTTTGCAGGTCATTTGTGTTGACCCTTGATTTTTCATTGACACCTGACAATCTTATATTGTTTCTCTTTGCATCATCTTGCAGCTGTTGGACTGTTGTTTCCTGGTCCTTGTTATTTTAAAAAGATCTTTTTCTTCATGGTCATAATCTTTCATCCTGTCTTCAAAGTCTGAAAGTCTGTCTTCAGCTTCAATCAAACTCTTTTGCCAACTTTCAATGGAATTTTTAATTTCTTGCCTATCCCCTTGTATCTGTTTCATGCATTCTAATTCTGTCGTTTTGTTCAATAAAGGTTTTCATCATTTTCTTATGTTCTTCTGTTTTTTATTTAGATACTCTTTAGATACACACAGCATCTCTTTCATAGTGTTTGTCATCTAGTTTTTTTAAAATTTTATTTTAAAGAGGTTAAAACAAAACATAACAAAATAGAACAAAGCAGATCAGAAGAAAATAATGTAAGTGACACAGGATTTTAAAACAAGATAACAGGAGATCAACAATGGCTACCATAATGATTCTTGTTTTTTTCTAAATAGTTGTCTATATCTTCACACATAATGAATTCATACAAAACAAAATAGTATACAACTGATCAAAACAGAATAATGAAAGAATTATAGGCCTTCAAAATGAGACAATAGAAAAATCAACAATGGCTACTGTAATGTATATTGTTGTCTTCAAAATAGCAGTCCATACTTTCATGTATGTTGAAATTAAATAATACAAAACAGACTGAAACCACTCTAAAAAAAGAATGAAAGCATTACTGGATTTCACAGCATGATGATAGGAAAACTGCAATGGATACCATAAGGTCTCTTTTTCTTCAATGTAGCTGTTCATATCATCATGCATAATACAGTCAATTCTCATAAACTGTTTAGGAGAAGCTTTAGGCATGTATAAGCCCCTACATGTACAGCTATCCTTTCTTCATTAGAGGGAAAAACAAAACAAAACAAAACAAAACAAATCACTAGGAAAACAAGAAACAAAAAAGACAGACAAATGGCAATAGCAAAGCAATGAAAACAATGACAATATAGGTCTTCAAAACAAGGTGGTTGGAACATTAGATCATTATTTTACATAGTAATCTTCAAAAGAGTCCCTCAAACCAGCAGACACAAACATGCAAAAGGGACTCAATCCTATAAAAGTTAACTTTTTGTTGCAAGAACTAATAGAATATGCAGGACAATCATCTTAGCTATACTAAGTGTGTTTATATAATTTTAGACATTTTATCTTTTCCCTTCCTTTTTCTTTTTCTTCCTTTTCCCTGTGATGCTATGTTTTCCTTTGAGCAGATTCTTACCCTTTCACTGTATTTATTGAGGATTTTCTATATTATATATTCTTACCACTTCTTACACTAGGGAGACAATATGGTATTTACACATGTGACTTTAAT
>PVJX010049752.1:0-10933 GCA_004027295.1 Dolichotis patagonum
AATCTGGTTTGTTAGATTGCTACTTTGTATTGACTGATTTTATTTAAATCTGTTGTGATGGATAGCATCAAGTCTAAGAGTATAGGCAACTACACTGAAGATGACAAGATTCACTAAGATACCCACTCTGGTTTGATTATTACTTGCTTTTGAAGTCTTACAATGTCTCCAATGCTTCGTTTTTATTAATGTTGTTATATACTGCTGAGACACCATGGTAACCGTTGTAGATCACCTTGTATTGCGGTTTTATGTGACTTTTCTGCCTCATGCTTTTCTAGGAATTGTTTTGTTTTATCTTGCTTTGTTTTGTTTTTCCTGCTAATACAGAAAGGATAGATATACTTGTAGAGACTCATGCATGTGTAGAGCTTATAAACAGTTTACGAGAACCAACTATATAACACATGTTGAAATGAACAACTACTTTGAAGAAAAAGAGACTACAATTCCCAATGCTGACTCCATAATGTCATGATGTGAAGTCCAGCAAAACTATCACTTTTTGTTCAAAGTGATCTTAGCTTGCTTTGCCTTGTTTAAGTTCAACACACATTAAGGTATGGACAGCTTTTTTGAGGAGAATGAGAGACACTATGGTAGCCATTCTTGGCTTCCCTAATGTCTGGTCTTGAAGACCTGTAATGCCCTCCTTGTCCTGCTCAGATCAATTCCATACTGGGTTGTTTCATGTGAATTCCCTATATGTGACAATATGGACAACTCTTTGGAAGAAAACAAGAGTCAATATGATAGAGAGTGAATATCTCCGATTGTCTAGTTTTGAAATTTTTGTCTCTTACATTGCTTTCTTGTGATCCGCTTTGCTCTGTTTTGTTGTGTTTAATTTTACCCTTTTGATGTAATTGCATGTATATTTGAGTGGGTAAGATGGATGACCATATTGCTGTTTTTGTCAGATCATGGAGCAGAGCTATTAACAGTCTCACTGTTTGAATGTCTACTTTATACGTTTTAACTTTGTAATTTGAACAACTATTTCCAAGAAGTCAGTATGTAACTTGTCAAGTAATAATTTCTTAAGTTTTTTTTTTGTTGTTTTTTTCCTTTTTTCCTTGGAATACTGTATTGTCGCTACCCTTTATTCTGTTTTGTTTTGTTTTGTTTTGTTTTGTTTTGTCTTTAAATAAAATTATAAAAATTTAAAAAAACAAACAAACTGTTCTTGGCTTGATGGTTTGTATTGACAAGTCTGCTATGATTCTGATTGGTTTTCCTTTATAGATGATCCTTTTCTTTCTTCTAACAGCGTTCAATATTCTATTCTTGTGCTGAATTTCTGGAATCTTGATTATTATATGTCTGGGTATAGATTTACTTTAGTTATGGCTAGTTGGAGTTCTGTATGCCTCAGTTATCTGCATGCCAGATCCATTTCCCATGTTTTGGAAGTTTTCTGCTGTTGCTTCTGTAAATAGGCTTTTAATTTCATTTGTGATGACCCTGGCTTCTTCATTGATACCTGTCACTCTTAAATTATGCTTCTTTATGTCATCTTACAGCCATTGAATTGTCATTTCCTGATTCTTTGTTATTTTTAATAAGATTCCTTTCATTATTCCTTTCATGATTGGTAACTGCAATCCTATCTTCAAAGTTTGAATGTCTATCTTCTGTATCTTTCAAGTGCTTTTGCCAGCTTTCAATTGACTTTTTAGCTTCCTGGATAGCTATTTGAATCTGTTTCATGCATTGTAATTGCTTTCTATATTCATTCAAGGTTTCCTTCATTTTCCTATGCTTCTCTTTTTTTAAAATCTATGTTTTCTTTAGATATGCTAAGCAATTCTTTCATCATGTTTGTGATTTCTTCTTTTACCTGAGACCTGATTTCTAATTTGATTGCTTTTACAATCTCATGAAGTTGTTGCTTTACTTCAGTTGCTATTTTATCAGAAATTTCAGGTGTGTGACTTCCATTTTCTTCCATGACAGTCTCTCCCAGACTTATTCTGTGTGGGCTAGAGGTCTGAGATTACCTTTTTCTCCTTCACCTTGACATTCTCCTGCGTTCCTCTAAATAAGCTGGTTGTGGGGCCCCAGACACTTCCCACATTGGCTGCACCTCCATGATAGGAATGGGGAATGGGGAATGGGACAGGCACCTGGGTTCCTCTGACCCCAGATTTACAGGGAGGTAGCAGAGCATAGAGTGTTTTTTCTTCAGACCTGTGCAGCTACACTGGGGCTTCCTGATGATCAGGGGTGCGTGGAGGTGGAGCTGCTTCTCTTGGCCTGTGTGTTGACACTTGGGACTCTGCAATGTTGGCAGGCACACAGGGGTGTGTTTGTCTGATTCTCCTGTTGGTTGGTGGCTGCCCAAGGGAACCAAGGACCTCCAATGGTGGCCCACAGGTGCACAGGGCTTACCTGGCTCTGTGTCCCTACTCCTGCTTGCTGCTCACAGGAAGGAGCCTTCTGGTGGCAGCACCTAGCAGGCCAAGGTGGATCTGTCTGGCTCTCTCTGCCCACGCTGGCTTCTGCAGGAAGGAGTCTTCTGGTGGAGGCACGCAGCTGGCAGAGGCAGATCTGCTGGTTTTCTCTGCCCGCACTGGTTGTCCACAGGAAGAGGCCTTCCAGTGGCGGTGCCTGGCAGGTGGTGGCAGATATTTATCCTTCCTTCTTTTCTCTTTTTCCCCATCCCAGTTCTTTCCTTTTGAGCAGTTTCTTTCCCTTTCACAATATGTATTGTACCTTTTGAATCTTATTTACTCTTTCAATTTTTTACACTAGGGAGACAATACGATGTTTACACATGTAAGTCTGGTTTGTTTCAGTTATGAGTATGGTCTCTAGTTGCATCAACTGACCTATAAAGCCTCAAATTTATCTTTCTTTATAGCTGAATAGTAATCCATTGTATAAAAATACCACATCTTTTTTATCCATTGATAGGCTTTTGGGTTGTTTGTAAGATTTAGCTATTATAAATTGAACTATTATAAACATAGATGCACATATATTACTATGATATGATGTTTTTAATTCCTGGAAAATACCTAGAAGGGGAATAACTGGGTCAAGAGGGACCTCTAATCCTAGTTTTTTGAGGAATCCCTACACTGATTGCCACAGAGGTTGTACCAGTTTATACTCCCACCAGCAGTGGAAAAGGGTTCCTTTTTCCCCACAGCCCCATCAGCATTTTTATTGGTTGATTTCTTTTTTGTAGTACCGGGGATTTGAACTCACAACCTTGTGCTTACCGCTGAGCTAAACCCCCAGCCCTGGTTGATTTCTTGATGACAGTAATTCTTTCTGCAGTGAGATGGAATCTCAGTGTCGTTTTAATTTGCATTTTTAAAGGACTAATAATGTTGAACATTTTTTCATATATTTGTTTGCCATTAGTATTTCTTCATCTGAGAAGTGTGTATTCATCTCAGGTGCCCATTTTTGTATTGGTTCTTTGAATTTTGGGGGCCTGACTTTTTAAAATTCTTTATATGTTCTAGATAGAAGTCCTTTGAGGGATGGTTGGCTAAAATTTTTTTCTAAATTCATGGGTTTTCTTTTCACTCTGTTGTTGATTTCTTTTGATGTCCAAAAAGTGTTTAATAAGATGAGATCCTAATTGTTGATTCTTTGAAATATTTCCTGTGTGGTTTGGTTTTTGTTCATGAACTCTCTGTGTACCCCTATGTCTTCAAGAGTTGTACTTATTCTTCCGGTAGATATAGTGTTTCCGTTTTAATATTTAGATCTTTGATCCATTTTGACTTTAAATATTATAAATATGAAAATTATTTTAATTGATGCATGATAATTGTAGAACTATTCTGTAATTCAGTGTAGCTGATTTAATTAATTGATTGCACATTTCTTTTAAAGCCTAATGTATGTTGTTATTGGTGATATGCAGTACACAGAAGCCCTCTTTGGCTTATGGATATTAAATGTGTAATGATACAAACTCATTGTGCAGTGGAAGCACATAACAGGGACCTCAGCAAGTCTGCTTGTAAGAGAACAATGTCAGGCTGCCATTGTAAAGCAGAGAACTAAAGAATGATAGAAATTAGACAGGGAGTGAGCAGAGGAACAGGAGGGAAAGTATACTACAGATACAGGAAACATCAGTGATAAGTTTAGATGACTTGATTAAAGACTTGAAAGTTTGATGAGTTCAGTGGAGGGTGAGGAAGTGCAAGAAATGAGGCTGGAAAAACAAGCAGAGACCAAATTACCAGTGGCTTTGTGAATTGAACTAAATATTTTGTCTAAGACCAAATTATTTTAAACTGGTTAATGACATGATCCGATTTTTATTTTTGAAGAACATTCTGACATGATATTGGCTTTAGACTAGAAGTTACTATAGTCTAATCTAAAATGATATAAATACGTATTTAAAAGATAGATATGTAGAATCTTGCTCCTTTGCATGGAAAATGCTTCTGAAGAAGGCCTTAGGAATTACTTCAACTGCTTCTTCCTCAGTTTTAGTATCTGCTATGGGATAATAATAATTTTTATTCATGGCATTGTGATGTAGATCAAATTAATTTACAGACTTAAAGTTCAGTAGTTTGCACATTGTAATGCTTAATAAGTGAGCTGGTATAGTAGTCCCTCCTTTTCCATGGAGAAATAACATTTTCTGAAGACACCCAGTAGGTGCTTAAAAGCACAGATAATACTGATGTCTGTATATATATGTATTAGTTTATATATTTTTCCTATACATATGTACTAGTCACTTTTTATTTACTATACCAGTTATACTAAGTATAAAAAGTAAGTAAGTTTAAAAAGAAAAGGGGCTTATTTAGTTCTGAAGGTTCAAGGGCATGGCACCAGTTCTGCTTGGCTCTGGAGAAGGCTCCTTGGTGGATGGTGTCGTGGTGGTACAAGTAGATGAGAAGGGAAATGTCATGTTGCTAAGCAGTGAGTCAGAGAGAGTTTCAGGGGTTAGGCTCAAAAAGTATTTGCTTTTGCAGAATGAACTCGGGGTTCTCAGGAGAAGTACCTCAGTCTCTTCTGTGAGCAGCGCTGACAGTGGCCTGAGGGCCTCCCACTAGACTCCACCTTTTGAAGGCTCTACATCACAGAGCTGAGAATCAAGCTCTCAGCACAGGAATGCTTGTGAGGAGCACACCATAGCAATGTAGATACCTACTCTGAAGCTTAATTTCCAGAGTAGTGCACAGTAAGTGATTAGCAGCAATTTAAATCCATACAGTGGCGCATACCTGTAGTCTCAGCCACCTAGGAAGCTCAGGTAGAAGGATCATGTGAGCCTAGGAGTTCAGGGCCACCTGGGCAACAAAATGTGGCATTGTCCTTTAATATAAAGGAAAAATTATTTTACCACAGATGTTAACAATCTCACCATACAATTTTTTTGTTTTAATGAGAACTATCATCTGTCCACTTAAGGGAAGCATTTATAGCTTTTCTGTGGCATGTATTAATAGCCAGGATCATTATTCTTGTATTTTGGTGTCATTATTAAGTAGAATAAGGATTATCTGGATACAAGCATTGCAGTTCTACGACAGTTTATATAACTGTAGTGGCTGCTAAATGATTAATATATACATCGCAGATATGCTAGACAAAGGGATGACACATGTCTTGAGAGGAACAGACCAGAACAGTGTGAAATTTCATCACCCTACTTAGATATATAACTTGCAACTTGTGGATTACTTCTGGAATTTTTCAGTTAATATTTTTGCATCTTGAGGGTAACTGAAACTGTGGAAAGTAAAATAATGTATAGTGGGGAGTATGGTAAATGTTAACTGTCCTCATAATTATATTAGGATGATTTTAGGAGTTAGTTATACCTGTATTCTTACCCTTAGAGTTTTTCTAAAAATTCATGCCAGTGTCATACTCCTGGAGAATAGATTCTGACATCTGTAACTTTGAAAGTATTCTTAGTTCTGATGTTCACCAGTAACCAAAGGTATAGCTGCTGTTCTACTGTGCAAAAAAGAGACTTTCCTTGTCCTGGGCATTTGACTTATGGTCTACCAGTATGGGGTCATTTCCTACAGTGTGCACTGGGAAATGTTTGGTATAAATCTAGTTAGGGAATGGTGAAATAGTAGAATTAAAAGCTGTTACACCTGATAGTATAGTAATTTATGGTATATAATGAATCAGAAGTTGGTGTTTGTCACTTAACTGTTTGATAGGGTATTTGACTCAGTAACTGGCTAAACCGTCACATAACTTGCAGGTCAGAAGTTTCATGTATCCAAATAATGGCACCGTTTCTGTGGTATCTTTATTGCGAGCCCTTTCAATTACAAGAATATGCTCACCTTCGAGTTCCCCTGCTGAAAGTCCTGCTTCAACCCCCAGTTCTCTGTGACGAAGCACAGCCATCGATTTTGGAACAGCAGATACTTCAGCTGTGTTGCGACATGATTCCATGTTTGCAGGTAAGGCCTTCTTCTTCCTTCCGTAGTGTGTCAGCACCAGTAAGTGCTGATTATTATTATCAAACATAAAGTAGTTCTAGATTCTAGGTGATTTGGCAAACTCAGACAATCCTGGTGCTAGAAATACTTGCAATCTTTTGGAGAAGATAAAGGAACTAAATCTAGACTTAACATTAATATATACTATGTGAACTAACTTCACGGAAATATAAATCAACTCAATCCATGTTGGGGTTAGAAGGAATGAAAACTCCCTTTTATTTAAGAAAGAATTATTAGGGGGAAGGTTTGGAATTATGTTTTTCCTTGTGCTAGATATTGGGAAGTATGTAAGTTAAAAATACGTTCATGAAGCCAGGCATGATGGTGCATGCCTATAATCCCAGCACTTGGGAGGCTGAGGCAGGTGGATCGTTGTAGATTTGAGGCCAGCCTGGGCTACAAAGTGAACCATAGGCCAGCCTGAATTGCATAGTGAGACCTTGTCTCAGAAAGACAAGAAACAAAACAAAACAAAACAAAACAAAACAACAACCTTTAAATTTTAAGAAGTTGTTCTCTAGGCAGATACAGCTCTGAGGATGCTAAGCTTAGCAAGGCGATAGCTAAATTACAGTTTCTCCCTGTTTCTTTATGACATGAGTGATGATCCTGAATGGATCCTACTCTTGAGAAGCCCACAGTATAATAAACAAGTTGAAAAAAGTATATAAAGTCATAACAAAGTAGATGGATGAAAGGTTGTTAACAGGGGTGTAGATAAAATACTGAAGAAGTTCAGCAGGGAGAGAAATTTGAGCTAATGTGTGCAAATGCAGATTAAAAAAATTTGAGTTGCCATGGTGTTGTGATTTTAGTGTTGTGATTTAGTGACAGATTTATCAGGTATTCCGTCCCATAATTGGGTTAGCTGTTTGCCTGGAATCTGGGCATCATGCTGCTCTGCTGATGGAGGGAATCTATGAATATATTTCAAAATGATCACTTAAGTCACAGATGACCTGTTCTAAGTTTGTGTTAGCAAGGAGTGACTAGAGTGAATCTTTCCTTTGTGCCTCATAAATGGGCTTTCCTGTAATTAAGGCAAAGAAAAGTTAATTAAAACGAATTCTCCTGTGGCTTTCCAAAGCTTTTGTTTTGTGTGTGCAATAAAACAATGTATAGGCAGAAAATCTTGAATGTTTATTTATACCATGCCCATATTATTTTGTTCTGTGTTCATTGGTAAATATTTGCCTTCTTCTGCATGAAAAACTTAAATACTAGTAGAAATGAATTCTGGAATATTTCTGGGAATTTTTGTGTTAATATAACTGAGACATGTGAGAAAAAACCATCTGGAACTAGTGGAACTAGTGACATAAATACATTTAGTCACTGTAACAGATCAGCTTTTAGTAAAATAAAGAAACTGAGAGTCAGAAGGGACCTTAGAGGCAACTCAGTTCAGTTCCCCACTTATTACAACTATTTTTTATGTACTCTGTGATAGATGACATTCTATCACTAATTGGATGTTTTGGTAATAAGTACATTTATTTTGCAAGGCAGCCAGATTTTACCAAGTATTCTATTGACCTTCATTTAAAAATTACCCATTAGTCTCTAGTTTTCCCATAACAAAACAAAATAAGGTTTAAAAAGCCCATCTGAATCCTACCTTGTTTTGTTTTTCTTCCTTCCATTCCCCTATCTTTCTCCATTTTTCTTTCACCAGTTTTTTTTCTTCTCCATAGGAAATAATTTTCAGACTTGTCAAATCCTTTGCTAGAAATTATCTACTTTATTTGTGCTCAAAATGTTATTCTTTGAGCTGAATATACAGAGCTGAGTGCTATAGAGATGGTCTGATCTACATTAAGTACTTGGATAGAATTGCATTTTAGTTTAATATTTTTTTGAGAAAAATAGTCATACAGTCCTATTGCTTTATGATCACTGCATGGTCAGTGGAACTCCTATTTATTTTTCTTCTAACACCACTTATTTTTCCATTTTATATTTGTAGAATTGTTTTCTTCATTATAGTTGTAACTTGTTTCACATTACATATTCCACATGATCTATTTCTACATAAAGATAGAATACTACTTCAAAAACACTTTAAAGAAACATTTCATAATGTTAAATAGTAGAGAGACTGTAAACTTTCTGAGGCTCTCTTTTGAAGACCTTTAGGTTTTTCTACTGTTTGCCAAAAGCAAAATAATTTAGCTGCTGAACTGCTTACATTTTAAAATAATAACCTTTTTTGACAGTCTTTTGCCCTTGATCTTTTAATACCCCTGCCTCATTTACTAGAAACTAATTTTTCTATGTATAACTTAGAGCAATTTTGTGTTATTTTGATGGTAACCACTGGTAAAGAATACAGCTGGTCAACTGTAGGCTTTCCTCCTGATGAATTTAACAGACACAAGGATCTTGATTGAAGCAGATGGTTTATTGTTTGTAATCTCTAGGAAATGCAAGTGTGTCTGTGAGAAGACCATACCCTTAGTACCAACTCTGGAATTTTGATCAGAACAGCTGGGTTTGAATCAAATTGGGATTTTTAAGAGCACCCAAGTGTTTTGTAGATAATACACTAGCCTGTTGAGAAGATACTCTGTCATTCGAATATAGTCTTTTATTACATCTTCTAAGAATGGTGCTGTTTGATGCTTTCAGCTCAGGCTGCTTGAGCAGATATGTTGCAGATGAGGGTTTACCTGAGTGTTAGAATAAAATCTTGACCCTTACTTCCAGGTATCTCTGTTGGAACTGTAGGAAGGAGAGTTTACAACCAGTTCTTAATTAATTTTCCTCAACATGTTCCCTCACTTTCATTTGCACTGTCATATAATTTGTTGTAAGACATCTGCCTTTAGGGAAGCTGGAAAAATAAAAAGAAAGAATTTGTGCCAGACAGTAGTAAAAAATAATAGGAAATTGTGTTTTTGTTAGCGAGAAAAAGCAGAATTGTGTATTTTATTGTTATGCAACTTGTTCCATCTTCTTGAAGGCTTTCTTTGTGGGATTAAAGAAAATTATTTTGTTAAAAAACGTTGTATGTAGCTTTAAATTATCCTGTCATTTGTGTATTACTTTAATATTATATAATGGCTTTATTAAACAGATGAAAGACATGATACAGACAACAGAAGCAATGCTGTTTATCAAGGAAGTATACCTAAGCCTTTTACATCATCCTGTTTTCTGGAAAATTCAGCTTAGCCAGCTGACACTTCAGCTGTTGTGTGTCTGTGAAGTCAGCTTAAAGATAACCGGGGAATGCTCCTCTTTAATTCAGCTTTTAGAGCACAGCGTTGAACTTCTGAAGGAGGTAAGGATAGTGAGAATTTTCAGTGTTTCAATTATTGTTTAATTGAATCTTTCAGTTAAGTGGGTGCTTATACTCATTTGGTTTATTTCTTTGCAGAGGTGATTTGATCTAATTAGGTCATACTAATATTATAAAAATGAGTTGGTAAGCACTCTTTGGAACATCAGTTACAAATCTATCACTTTTTTCATTTTTGTTTGTGGAACACAACTATTGAGCAATTACTATATGCTAGGCTCTATAAAATATATAGTTGAAAAAATATGTTCTGTTACTTGAAGAGACTTACAGACATGCAAATTCTAGTAGCATAAGATAAATACTTTAATGAGAGTTATTTAAATACTTTATAAAATACTTTATAAAATACTTTAATGAGAGTTTATTTAAAGTATTATAGGAGTACCGGTGAAGGGAAGTAATGCATGAGTTGAAATTTTTTTGGTACATATTAACTTTTTATTTTTTTAAAACTTTTTTTATTTTAAAGAGAATAAAACAAAAGAGGGCAGAACAAAGCAGATCAGAACAGAACAACATAAGCAACACAGCACTTTACAATAAGACAACCGGACATTAACAGTAGCTATGAAAATATCTCTTTCTCTGCTATAGTTGAGCATAGTTTCAAATATAATAATATCAAACATAACAGAATAGTATAAAACCATTCAAAAGAATGAAAGAATTACAGGACATTCTGAACCGAATAACAGAGAATGATCAATGGCTACTATAATACCTCATTTTCCATTCTTTTTTTTTTTTTTTTTTAATTGGTACCAGGGATTGAACTCACGACTGTCTGCTTGCAAGTCAGGCACTTATGCCGCTGAGCTAAATCTCCAGCCCCTAATATCTCATTTTCAATAAAAAAATTTGTTTATACTATCACATATATTAAAATCCCAATAAGATACAACATGATAGAACCGATGGTAATAGCAGAGTAGAAGCATGGTAGGACTTCTAAGCAAGACGATATTAAATCAGCAATGGCTGCCATAATGTTTTGTTTTCTGCAAAACAGCTGTTCATAGCATCACGCATAATAAAGTCAAACAAAATAGAATAAAACCATTCCAACTGATGAATGAAAACATTGAAAGGCTTTAAAGCAATGAAATGGGAAATCATGATTATCATAAAATCTTATATACTCTTACCAACTCTCATACTAGGGAGACTATAC